>OZ007567.1:52465141-52537641 GCA_963931925.1 Onchidella celtica | reverse complement strand
CACCTATGAACAAGAAATGGGAGACATTTCACCTTTATTTCAGAATATGTCAAGGATTTCCCTTTTACTCTGTTTCTTTTCCTTTTTGGTCACCTTTCTGACAAAATCAGTTCCGCCTCTGTCGTTTCCCCCGTATCGTGATTTCTGATTGTGCTGAACGAATTTTCCTGCCGATCGATACTGTAACAACATGTGTCCGGCTAACTGCCCACCGCCCACTCAAATGGTGGCCAAAGCTGACACATTTCATGGCTCCCCAAAGAAACGCTATAGCAGTAATGTAGGAGGAAGTGAGATTCTATTTGTAGACAATGTAGGATGGACATAGGTCTATGGCAGGGGTGACCAAACTTGCCTAATGTTAGAGCCACAAACGATAAACTTCAAATGTTCGGGAGCCACATGATGTGAACAAAATTTACACACATATTTTCATTTTGTTGCATACAACTTTTATCACAAAAAATTTATATGAATATTCCCTCAGCGCTAAAGAACAATGCCTCACTCAGATCTGGTATTAAATTTATCATTTTAAATTCTGAAATATTTGTACTAACCATAGGGACGTAATGTGAAAGTTTTGAGGATTTTACACCGGACTCTGTCTTTCTGACGTAGAACAATTGGCGCCGAAGGACTAAGTGATATGAGTCATTTACTGGGTATGATAATTATGAGTCCTTAGTCCTTCGGCGCCAGTTGTTAATAGACACGCACAAAGCTTGATTTTTTTTGCTTATTCACCTTTTGTATCAACTGTGATGAAAAAAAAAATAAAGCTCAGTCAACATATATCCACGACCTGCATGTTGAAGGTCAAACAGCCGCATATGACTCGCCAGTCGCAGTTCGGCCATCCCTGGTCTACGGGAACAACGCTGGATACTTCAGCTAAATCTATCATTATCGTCATTACGAGACTGGTGGAAACTACAAAGCCGATGTTTGTTCACTGGCGATGTAGCTAATATTACAGTTACCAAAACTATTACAGTTATTGATGTTAAAAGCTTGATAAACCAATAATATAATAATAGCAATTTCTGATTCGCCTTCTGGCCTCTTTGGGCCTCTTTGGACCTCCCACATTGCTCCCCCTTCCACACACACACGCACACACACATGTATATACACGCACACGTACGTAAATTCATTTCTCAGTTAATTAAACTTAAAATGTGATACAAAAAGAAAAGCTTATGTAAAGCGCATAGAGCATTTCTAATGGCAATGGATATGCGCTATATAAATGCCACCCATTATTATATTATTATTATTATTCGGGAAAGCCTGACGTTAGGAACCAATAACAATAAACACAACAACAAAAATTGTACAACAGATCCAAAACGAAATTTTAAGAAATGGACCAGATTACACGCTTTCCTATGTCCAATCCTTCCTCAGGTCAAACGAGAAAGCTCAAGTTTACTATAGGCCAATTCAAATTATACACAAGAAAGAAACCTTTCACATTTTACCTTGGCTTTGTCCATCCACTGCAGGGTGTTGCCACCGACAAGGACTTCCATTCCTTTCTGTCTGATGTCTTCCTCATCCATGTTGTTTCCCCCCCCCCTCCCTCTTTTTAACATTATCCAGCAAGTCTTCTTCCTGGTCGTCCTCGTGTTCTTTTTCCTGTCCTTGGTTGCCATTCAGTGCAGCGTTTAGTCCATCTATTGTCATTGGGAAAGAAACACGTGAAAAAAAAAAAAAGATACAGCAAGACAACTGTCAATCGCCCACTCTCTCTGCTCCATGTTGCCCAAACCAGTTTATTCATCAGGTAACAATGGAGAGAAACCTAATTCGTGCCGGCCATTGCTGTGTCCTCACAGACTGTCTGTGATTATCAAAATATTTTGGCAATTTTCTCACTTGGTACAAACCAAATAAGATAGAAAATTGCATTAGTATCTTCAAAACAGCGGGAAATAGTATTCCTGTAGAACAATAACAAAAGCACATTTGGGTCAATTTAAAATGAATTATCTCCTGCAGGGTCTGCATTATCTGCAACATTAAATATCAGTGGAACAGTTGTTATTATTCTACGTTGTACATCGGCCAATGTTCCAACTATAAACATACCATAATTATTATACTAACATCAGATGATGTTTTCATTCCTAATTCATTTGTCCTTTCAACGTCTTGTAACTTTTTCTCACAGTTCCTCTAGTTTTTAAACTGGCTGGGTGTTCCTGGCAATACATCATCCCTCTAAATCGAGTGGGCGGGGCGATTCGGCCTTCGATCAACTGCTGACGCGAGTACTAAACAAACTAGTCATTATCTGCAAGAGTATTCTGCAGTCTTTGAACGCACTAACTGATCAGCCTGTCTACTCATATTTTTTTTTATAAAGTCACAGAAATCTGTGTTGTCTCAGCAAGGCTTCAAGCCAAGCCAAAATGTGGCATACAGAAAACGTTGTATATACCAACGGCTTTTTGTTGTGACGTTTCTATATTATTTCTTACTCGAAGCTTCGCTATAATAATACAATCTTTTTCTTGTTGCCAGCATTATTTTGTCCTTACCTATCACTTACCATACCCCACCGACACCCCCTCACCCCAGCTCATTTTACTACCTAACAGGAATATCTAAAAGACAAAAAAAACGTGTCTGGCAGTGCATAGAGAACGGATGACCGTAGAATTGCAGCAGTGTGCACATGGGACGTATTATGAACTTGAACAGTCGGTATTAAATGTCTTAAAGAGGAAATGGTGCTCAACCATTGCTCAACCATTTAGTGAAAACTAAACGTGCGGTGTTCCCCAAAATGTGAAATAAGTAAATTTGTAAACAAGGATTTCCCCCTCAAATTTGCTCGTCTTTTCTTGAAGGGAGAAATACGGGTGGAAAACAGGTGTTTTTTCTTTTGAAAAAAAAAATATTAAACTGCCAATTAGCCATGATACTTAACAAAAAATCTGCTTCATAGTTTGATTAATGAATTAGCATGATATGATGCCTGTCTTTTCCAGAATATATAAATTCACGCATTCAACATGAAGTCCATAGACTTATTTAATATTCCTGGGAAGTTTCAAACTGTATCCCATGGTTATGTCGTCAATGTTGACCACACCAGACTATGATACCCTGGGCCCATGTTTGTCACACTGATAGTTCCTGTCCTGAGTTCCCTCAGATTTGCACTGCGAGACTCGGGAGGCTCCGCGAAACCACTGTTAGCATGGAGCGGAAGTAGGTCGCTGCGGTAAACAATACCCGTTGGTGCATTTCCACGGGGCCTAAGAACTTACAAACGGCTCTAAATAGTTCCAATCAGCCCAAAAATATTAACAGACCACAGTAAACAGACATGCACACAATCTTTGGAGAAGGCGGTCTCTTTCAATTCTTGTTACCGCAGCGACTTAGTTTCGCAATTTGGCCGAAGTGAGGTCTGTCTATGACTCCCTCAAACTTCAAAAATTGTTCTCAGATACCTGAAGTAGAAAAAGGGAGCAACGATGAATGGGAAGGAAGAAGTGACAATTTTTTTTTCAACCCACCATCTCGATAGTAAATCCCTTTGTTGAACCGACTCATTTCAAGATGTGGGCACACTGAAATCAATTCCTTTATTTTAATTAAAGGTTTTGTTTTTGTTCTTTATTTTTTCTTTTGCTTATTAAAAATTACAGTGTGTCGGTCACTGGTCTTAGAGTGACAAAATCTTCAACGTTTTGCAAGTTTGATGCTGGGAGCCACTGCCATAAAGTTCCGGTTTTGATTATACCAATTCTTCAAACTCAGACCTGAAACGTAAGGTTATTTTACGATAGTTTGAGCTCCTGGCCCAAGGCAAACCTTCCATCAATAATGATATTTTGTTAACCACCCACAGGACGAAATCCCTTAGAAACCGTGACGTAGGACCGGATATTTAGATCAAGCACAGGAACCAGGTAAATTAAGGATGTCACTGAAATCAGGTCATATCGATCCGCTAAAGTTTTGATATAAAATCGTCGGTTCAATGCAATAAGTGAATCTTTCACAATTCGTGACAATGGGGAATCGCTTCTAGCACTGAACCTGTGAAATAAGGTTAAATTTTCTTTAATTTCCTTTCTAATTAATCTTATTTATTAAGAAAACCATGATCAGAATGCATAATGGCAAAACCGAGGTGGCAATGAAAGAACCCCACTAAATGGTCTACATTTTCCCTACAGCTGGGGAAATCGATAGACGTAAAGAAAGCAGTAGAGCATTAATCAGTTTGATAGACTTTATGGTTTCTCTCATTTTTCCATTTTCTTCATCCATTGTCATACTCTCTCCCGTCTTTACTCTTCCTTTTCTTCCTATCGTGCATTTCTTTGCTTCGCCGTTTGTTTTTTTCGAGCTCTCATATCCTTTCATGCCATTTTTTTCACAACTTTTGTACACAAACTTCTTAGGCGGTCAGCCTAGCGCTACAATTTTTACCTCTTTTCCAACTTGCCCAGCCTTCATTGTCAAATGTGCCAGTTATTTCCAGTAGCCCTGCTTTTACCACGCAATCCTATTTGCTTTTAACTCTGGCTTTGGCTTCGTTGTCAGTGTTCTTCAGTACCCATGGTTTTGATCGTAGACTCAATATTTTATGGTACTCCTAGTTGTTATTTTTTTTTTACACCTTAGTCTCAATATTTTCCAATAGCCCCAGTTTTGACTCGTCACAATATTTATTTTCTACCACTTCTAGTTTTGACTCATCTCAATATTTTTTATATTACCTCTTGTTTTGACGTTTCAATTTTTTGTACTATCCCTAGCTTTGACTCTAGTTTTGTACTGTCCCTAGCTTTGACTCTAGTCTCAATATTTCTTATACTTATGGTTTTGACATGTCAATATTTTCCACTACTTCTAGTTTTGATTCGTCTCAATATTTTCTGGTACCCCTAGTTTTGACCTGTCTCTATATTTTCTACCATTCCTAGTTTTGACTTGTTTTAACTTTTTTTGCTATCCCTAGCTGACTCTAATGTCAATATTTTTTTTATACTTCTAATTTTGACATGTCAATATTTTTGGCTACTTCTTGTTTTAATTCGTCTCAATATTTTTTGGTACAACTAGTTTTGGCCTGTCTCTATATTTTTCTAATAGCCTTAGTTTTCACATTAGTCTCAATGGCTTTAGTAGCCCTAGTTTTGATTGTAGCCTATAAAATACCTTTCTGTCGATACTCCGTTTGTCAGAGTTTGCTCTCAGTATATCATATTAGCCCTACTGACCGTGCTCTCAATATTTCATGGCAACGCCAGTTTTACTGTAATGTTGGATGTTAGAAAAATTTCAATAAAATCTTCACCACTTGTTGACTTTGGCAGGAATGATGGAGTCACCAGTCATTACTGGCCAGTGTTCCAGTTTCTGACCAATGTTTTAAACTATTTTTACTATTTCACTTGAACATTTAAGTTACCTGTGGTGACCCTTAGCCCCTGACCTCTGACCTGTCTGTCTGGAGAAAGTCGACAGTTTCTGAAACTCGACAAGATCCTGCTAAATAGAACAATGTATTTCTTGTACACCTTTCAGCACTTTCTTGTTAGTCTGGGACAAGGACTCAAAACAACTTAAGATAATCTTAGTTTTAATTATTGAGGTTTGAATTGGGCGGGGCTAACTGCAAAAATCCTTACTTTAAGAAGAGTGAGAATTAGAAACGTGCAAAAACTAATTTCAAATTATGCTTAAGGTTTGTCCATCTCGAAGTGAAACCTTTGATTAGGCTATGTGATTTCTCTTAGATCTGACCTTAAACTTACGATAACTTTAAGTTATTTGAAGCTCCTGGCGCCAGATTTGAATTTCTGAATCCAGGATGATGTGTCACCCACCGTCTGGACGCGCCCACCTCAATGATAGAACCCCTGCTGCTTTAATGGGTACTATTCTGATAGTTCATTTGTCTTTCTCTCCGGTGTCTAGGCTGTTATTTCTATTATTGCTGTGTTGGATTAAAAATTTCTACATGATCTTTGTATAGAATTGTCGGCAGATATAATAATATAGAGAGTGCATGTGGTTAGACAGGCATATAGATGGAAAGACAGACAGACACGAGGGCAGACAGGCAGATAGATAGATTGATGGATGGGTGGATAGATAGATAGATAGATAGATAGATAGATAGATAGATAGACAGACAAACAGACAGACAGACAGACAGACAGACAGACAGACAGACAGACAGACAGACAGACAGACAGACAGACAGACAGACAGACAGACAGACAGACAGACAGACAGACAGACAGATAGATAGATAGATAGATAGATAGATGTTAATATCTCTGGGCACAGCTGTCTCATACATAACAGTACGTCCAACATCGGATACGACCAACAGTGGCCGTCAATAGAACTACCGTGTTTTCTTGACACTTGGGCCTGTTACAGCGATGAAAGACAGTATTATGCCTTTTCATTAACAGGTTCTGGGCAAACCTCTATACTGGTTAACTAGTTTTGTGCAAAGTTACAGGAATGTTGTTTTGCCACTGCGGGCTAGCAGAATATGAACTTTTGACAATGTAGCATCTGCGGGCTACCCCTTGCCCTCCCCCGGTTTTGTTGTTGTGCTGGTGGCTGAGCATGTGTCCATGTACTCCGTGACCTGACCTTCTTTTCTAGTGAGTAGTTTTTTTCCTCGCTCGCTGGTTGTCAGGTGTTTTGACTCGTTCAGTAAATATTAGTATGTTCCCGAACATTCGATAACACTGTGGATAAGGATGTTTACGCCAGATTTGGCCTTGAGTGATGTAACCTGATGACGTATTGATGCGTGATTGGTTAGTTTGTGCGAGGGCAAAGGTAACGTTTATTTCGGGAACTTTCTGTAGGAATGTTTATATATATAGACCTGTGTGAGTGGTTGGTGGGGTGAGTAAGTGAGTTTCCGTTTGTGTGGCGTAGATATTTAGTTTCGCTGGCGTCTTCCTAGTAATTTATTGTTCACTGTACAGTTATTAAACTTTAGTATTATTTAATCTATCGTCGGATCTCGTGTTTATTTATTTTACAGCTGTAATAGTTTCGTTTTCTAAAGGGTTGTAGTTAGATCAACTAACTCCCCCCTACTATAACGTGCTAGAACAACCTCAGCTGTTACATATTGGGGGCTCGTCCGGGATCCGACCAGATTCGAACGGACCAGATCTAAATTATTAGATTTATTTACATAGTTTATTGTAGGAATATCATCGACAAGCTATCTACAACATGTCGGAGGTTATTGGAAGGCTTTGCCAGGAAGCAGACGCCTTGGAGCTCACTGGGCAGGAGAGACGGGACTACCTCCGTGAAGGCCTAGAAAGAGAAAGACAGCTGGAGGCTCAACGACAGGAGAAGGAGGCTGAACGACAGGCTCAGTTGGAAAGGGAAAGGAGGAACCACGAGTTGGAGATGGAGAAGATCCGCCAGCAACGTGGAGGCAACGACTCAGCGCAGAGGACCGACGACCACGCCAGTTCTAAGAGACCCAAGCTACCTGCATTTCAGGACAAGAAGGGCGATCTGGATAGCTGGTTGCTGCGGTTTGAGAGGGTTGCCGAGACAGCTGAATGGCCCAGATCCACCTGGACGACATCACTGTCTGCCCTGCTGACCGGGAGAGCTTTGGAGTGCTTCTGCAGACTACCGATCGACGAAGCCAAGGACTACGACAAGGTCAAGGAAGCGTTGCAGAAGAGGTACAACCTGTCAGAGGACGGATACAGACTCATGTTCAGACAAGGTAAGCCTGAAGATGGAGAAGATGTTGGAATGTTTTTGACCAGGATCAAGACCTATTTAGAGAGGTGGATAAAGCTGTCGAAGACGGAGGAGACCTACGAAGGAGTGAGAGATCTGTTCGTCAGAGAGCAATTCATGGATGCCTGCCCACCAGACCTTGCAACCCATGTGAGGGAGAGGAAACCGAAGACGCTACAGGACATCGCAGATTCAGCGGAGGCGTACCTGGTAGCGAGGAACCGGACGCTCAGAGGAAGCGCCAGACTGCAGAGCCGGCCAGTGCGACAGAGGCCCAACGGAGACAGAAGCCCACAGGTCTGCCATAGGTGCCAGAGGCCGGGACACAAGGCGACGGAGTGTCGTGCAAAGTTAAACGACAAAGGTGAGTTGAAATGTTACCTTTGTGGAAAGCCAGGCCACGTTCGGAGGATGTGTCCAGCCCAGAAGGATATGGGACGAGGCAAGCCGAACAAGGCGGCGGCGGCCGTAGTGATAGCGGCGGACGAGTCGTCGAGACAGGATGTGACGACGGCTGACACCAGCATCAACGTTCAAGCGGTAATGAAGGACGGGAAGCTACAGTTAGCGGTGCCTCTTACTTGCGGAGGATGCAGTGACGGAAGGACCGTGGAGAAACTGAAGTTACCAGTGATGAAGGGCTTGATTGGAAATCGAGCGGTAGATGTCCTAAGAGATACCGGCTGTGAAGGTGTAGTGGTGCGGCGAGCACTGGTGGACGACGGACAGCTCACCGGTGGGAAGAAACTTATCGCGAGGATCGATAACTCCTTGCTAGCGGCGGAGAAAGCCGTTATCGACGTGAAGACGCCTTACCTGACGGGCAAAGTGACGGCGCTGTGTCTCCCGGAGACCATCTGCGACCTAGTAGTCGGGAACGTGGACGGAGCGAAGGATCCGTACGACCCTGATACTGAGGTGATGGTAGGAGCGGTGACCACGAGGGCCCAGGAGAAGAGGAAGGACCGGTCTACGTCGCTGAAGGTGCCGAGGGCAGAACGGCACGCGGGAGTGGATAGAGAGGAACTTATCCGACTCCAAGAAGAAGACGAAGTCATTAGGAAGTTAGAGCAGAAGAAGATCCTAACTAATAGAGGCAATAAATCTGTTCATTTTGAGAAACATGGAGGAGTACTGTACCGGATCTACAAGGACCTGAGACAGGCGACGGTTATAAGGCAAGTGGTACTACCCGAGAAACTGAGAGAGTATGTACTGAGTGTAGCCCACGACTCGATCGTCGGAGGACACCTCGGCGTGAAGAAAACCAAAGACAGAGTTATGAGCAATTTTTGTTGGCCTGGAATTGAAGGTGACGTCGCGAGATACTGCCGCTCATGCGACATATGCCAGAGGACGGTGAACAAAGGAGCGACCCCAAAGGTGCACCGGCAGAGTATGCCAGTAGTGGACGTACCATTTAGGCGAGTGGCCGTGGACTTAGTAGGACCTATCGACCCCCCAAGTGAAGGTGGACATCGGTATATCCTGGTGTATATAGACTACGCTACTCGTTACCCCGAAGCCACACCCTTGAAGAAGATCGACGCAGAAACGGTAGCAGAAGCCTTAGTGAACATCTACAGCCGTTTGGGTGTGCCCGAAGAGATCTTGTCGGACCAAGGGACCCAGTTTATGTCAGATGTCATGAAGGAAACGAATAGACTACTGGGAATTCGACAGTCGACCACTACAGTCTACCACCCTATGTGCAACGGGTTGGTGGAGCGATTCAACGGCACGCTGAAGAAAACATTGAGACGACTGTGCGCAGAGCAACCCAAGCAGTGGCATAGATACATCAACCCGATGCTCTTCGCATATCGTGAAGTTCCTCAAGAGTCGACCAAGTTTGCCCCATTCGAGTTGCTGTATGGGAGAACTGTGAGAGGACCAATGCACATCTTACGACAACTATGGACCAAGGACGTAGAGGAGCCGGAAACGAAGACCAATTACCAGTACGTCATGGAACTACGTGAGAGGCTGGAGGACACATGGAAGTTAGCGACGGAAGAACTCTCCAAGGCTCAAGGTAGACAGAAGACCTACTACGACCGGAAGGCGCGAGAGAGGAAGTTCCGCCCCGGAGATGAAGTGTTGGTGCTACTGCCGACGAACACTAACAAGCTCCTAGTCCAATGGAAGGGACCATATAAGGTAGTCTCAGTTGTCGGTGTTAACGACTATAGAGTCAAGATGGGTGCAAAAGAAAAGACCTTGCACGCCCACCTCCTCAAGAGATACATTCCAAGGACGTCAAAAGCAGCAGCAGTGGCAATGGAACCGAGACCTATTGTGACCGAGATGTGTGGGATGGACAACAGTAGGAGAGATACCACGCCTGGACATGTCAACGCCATAAAGGACGGCGGCGGTGATAGTGCTGAGACTGTACTGGCAGAGGACGACATGATGGACAAGAGTCAACCCGTGGAGTCAGCTGGCATGACAATCATCGAGGACTGCGACCTGGAAGGCGACAACAGTGGAACGACGGAGGACCTTGCCGACCTAGGAAGCTGGGACCAGAAGGAAAGCTACAGAGATGTCCAGTATGGAACGCAACTGACATCGGAACAACGTCAAGAACTCTGCGATGTGGTGAAGAATTACCAGCACGTCTTGACCAATCTCCCTGGATGCTGCCAGTTGGGTGAACATCGCATCGACCTGACGACAGAAGTACCAGTTCGTCAACGACCATACCCGGTGCCCTACGCTATGCGCGACTCATTGAAGGAGGAGCTTAGCACCATGGAACGGCTGGGCATCATTCGAAGGAGCTCATCAGCTTATGCTTCACCTGTTGTTGTCGTCAAGAAGAAGGACGGATCCAACCGAGTCTGCATCGACTACAGGAGGTTAAACAAGATCACAGTATTCGACCCTCATCCGACAGCAGCGCCATCAGAAGTGTTTCAGAGTCTCTCGAGAGGAAAATTAGTCTCTCGGATTGACCTGAGCAAGGGATACTGGCAAGTGAAAGTTCGAGAGCAAGACATTCCCAAGACGGCGTTTGTCACCATGGGCGAACACTATGAATTCATTCGGATGCCTTTTGGGATGATGAACTCAGGAGCCACGCTGAACAGGATCGTAAAGCCATTGATCCGTGGAATGAACAATGTGACAGCATATGTGGACGACCTGCTGATTCAGACAGAGACATTCGAATGAATTCATAGTGTTCGCCCATGGTGACAAACGCCGTCTTGGGAATGTCTTGCTCTCGAACTTTCACTTGCCAGTATCCCTTGCTCAGGTCAATCCGAGAGACTAATTTTCCTCTCGAGAGACTCTGAAACACTTCTGATGGCGCTGCTGTCGGATGAGGGTCGAATACTGTGATCTTGTTTAACCTCCTGTAGTCGATGCAGACTCGGTTGGATCCGTCCTTCTTCTTGACGACAACAACAGGTGAAGCATAAGCTGATGAGCTCCTTCGATATGTATTGATATTTTTGGTATATTTTTACTTTAGCTGTTACAGACAAGTAGGCTAAGTTTAGCATATCGGAGAAACCCACTGTCTAATTTTGTTACACGTTCCCGCATAATGGAGGGTGAGAGTAATTCCTTGTTTTTTTCAACCAAGACATGATGATATACTGATGCAGTGGTTCTCAATATCTTTCAGGCAATCGACCCCTTAGGCCACACACAAATTATGTTGTTAATTTTTCCAAAGCTTTATTAATGACAATACGCGTGTTGATTATTCATTATTTAAAGCAGAAGGCTGTTGCTTTAAGTACGTACGCACCCCAAGCGTTTTGCATTAGGGGCCCGTACGTATACGTATTCTCCTTAACCCCCTTTTTATCCTCAACCTTAAATCTTATCCTACCCCTAACCATGCCCCCCTACCCTTTCAACCAAAAAAAAGCAGGAGGAAAACAAAAAGAAAATCTGAAAGAATAATTATTCATAATTAATTAAGACTGCTGTTAGGAGCACTTCGGGAGGAGTTCTCTTGTTCTGGAGTCACAAGAGGCATTATAATACGTACCTCCAGCGCAAAAAAGCTTGAGGGGACGTACGTACTTGCAACAACATTCCAAGCAGAGAGCACTCTCTCTTAAATGCATTTTAAAAAAGCCTTTTCTATTCATAACCCACGTACGCGTGCTATTGAACAAGCCATTGGCTGCTCTCCATCTGCTCTCAAATCGCCCCCTTCGTCGTTTTCGCCCACTCATACTCCTTTTCTTTGTTTTCGCCTCCATGGATATATCAAAATCGCACTCCACCCCCCCCCCCAGCCCCCCCCCCCCAACTCTCTTCCGGTGGGAGCAATATCGCCCGCGTTGAGAACTATCGCCCGAATGTAACAAAATTATCGACTGCGGTTGTTACAGAGAGGAGCGCACTTTAGTTGAAAATTAATTAGCATTCGACCATGGGGCGCACAGGAGACTTGCTGTCCTGTTGCAGTCGTGTCATCGTGTCACTGTTCCAACTGACACCGTAATGAGCCGGTGTCTCGCATGTGTGCGCATTTCCATTCATTTGCCCGGATTTCAGAACAGCGACTCGACAGCAACACATCAAAAAGTAACATGCGCGCTTAGGGTTAGGAATGTTCCTCAGTGGTGCTTCTCGGTACAGAAATAACGATCACTTTACTGACTGCAACAAATCCGATTCTCATCAAATATGCCCAGACAGGTCCATAATCGTCACTTGATAATGACAACATAAATCCCATTAATGAATAATTCAGTTCAGTCGAAAACAAATTCTACTTATCAGCGCTGCAGACAAATCCATATTTTGATTTGCCGGTTAAGTTCACGGAAGTCGTGGTGAGAGAGAAAGACGCGGAGAGGGGAGAGGTGGCTGGATTGGGAAATGAGAAAGGAAGGGAAATCAAGCAATTTTGACAGGATGAGCAGTATCGTGTCCACGTGTGCCATACAACAGGAGCCGTGAAGAGACCGCGAGCTTCTTGTCGCGAGCGAGGGTGCCTTATCACCATGGTCACCTTTCAGCGCGTGACAGCCGCCAGTTACGTAGTGCCTGGACACTCCGAGGCAGGTGAAAAAAGTGGCTGGTGTGGCGATCAAGATGATGCGTTTGGTGCCACACGGTTTTGAACTGTGTCAGATGATTTCCTGCGAGCACTGAACTAGGACCTAACATTCAAGTGAAGCCAGTGAGTTGAGGTGCCGTGTGGTGTTTGAATTAGTCCAATAGTTTCATAGTCAACGCTCTTGTAACCGTAGACTGACCAGGCAGTAACTGTCATTTCAAAAAAGTCTGAAACTCTCCAGATTGATCGAAAACCGTTAACGGGCAAAGGAAATGTAGAAATGTTTATCATGAAATCATTTTGTTGGTTGATAATAATAATGCTAGCAACATGGAATAAATAACAAGACATGGAATTTCAACCTGTCCGATACAAGCTCTGAGAGAATTATATTCATTTTTCAACTCATATTCAGTTCTTCAATACAGAGGACGTACCAAACATGGGACCACGCTCAGAAATCAGCAATGATTTCATTTCATCGTTTAAAAAGGGACGTGTCTTCGGGGGAGGGGGGAACGGGGGGTCTTGAACATTTCAGTGTTTCGTATGTCGTTTAAATGTTGAGATAGCGAATTCCAGGCCTTCCGGCACCAAAAGAAAATGATCGTTTATCGAGTAATCTGAGAGTAACATAGTTGAAACTTTGAATTTTGTTTTATCATGTGGAGATCATAGCTGGGACATGACCTAATGTTAAAATTTCGAGCATTCTTCATCAGGTGAGGTGTTACTGACGCAGAACAATTGGCGTTGAAGGACCCAGTAAACGAACAACTTCGGCATTTCAAAGGAATTTTTTTTTTTTTTCTAATTTTTTTATAAGTGTGTTGAAAATGTTGGGATAATTGACCTTACCTGTAAGTGTGATATCTAACACACGTTTTGTTATTATTGTTTTTTTTTGGGGGGGGGGAGGGGGGGGGGGTTCTGGCTGGCTAAACCTTACTTATAAATGACTTAACTCGATTTGGTGTTCGGGCCAGAGGCGAATGACTCGAGATATATTTTCTCTTATGCGAGGGGTAGCCAGGAGTCACTGGTTTGTTGCTTATGTCATGAAAGCAGATCATAAAGTTTTTGCAATACCCTTGTAATACAGTAAAAAGGTAGCCACCCAGGACCGGTCCGTGGCGGACACAATCTCCAAATGTTTTGGTTTCGCTGTAATTATGCCCGGCCTATATCTGAGCAACAGACAAAGGTACAAAGTTTTATAGCTTGATCGTGAATCCCGATCATCCAATGGCCTCTTCATGTCTATTCTGCCGTGATCTGAAATAGTGCTGTATACCACCAATATTGGTTAACTTCACTTTTCAACATCATTTTGAGGAACGAACTGTGTTGTCTGTTTAACTGGGTTATAATTTCATCAAATCGACAGCTTCATTTGTTAATCACAAAGTGGAAACTGTCGAAGGAATATAAACGAAATGCAAAGGAAAATAGTTTTTGCACTTATTGTAAAATTATGTTTTTTGGTGCGCACAGTCTTTTTTTCCTCGCATGGCAGTATTTTCCACGAGCTCTAGCATAACCGACACTCCCGAAAATCTAGCAAGAGATTTTCATACCGATAAATTTGTTGCCACATCTAGGGAAGTTTTCTTTTGTTGTTGTTGTTTATATTTCCTCTCCTTTTTCTCCCACATTTGTGCTCACATATTGTGGGGGTATTTGCCATATAGTCGTGTGTGTACCTTTGCCTTTTCGAGAAAATGAGGATTGAAGGTTTGATCGGCGAAAAGGCTAAGATGCATAAAACATTAGGTCACAAAACACATATCTCGAAAAGTTTTAAACCGATTGCAATGACACTTATACGTAATGAAATTAGGAGTGAGAGAACCACTTTTATGACAAAACCTCAAAATGGGCAAAATGTGGCATATAACTATATGGCAAATACCCCTGGGTATATTTATTTACAGTGATCTGAAGTTCATGATTGCGTCACACGTTTCAATGAATGGGCACCAGGGCTGGCCTCGCACTGCGCTAAGTCTGTTTTGACTCCATTTTAGCGTGGGATGTGAACTATAGAGTTAGACCTGACCTCGTGCACTGGCCAAACGGAAACAGTTCTATCTCACTAGTTCGATGTGTTTAGATCTTTATTTCGGGACGTTCGCTGCCCTTGGCATTTACATCTCACTTTTATTGTTGTGGTGGGGATTCGTTTTTTAGAATTTTTGCCCGGGCAGCTGCCTTGTACGGCCTGCTCTTCACGATTTCCAACTGCCAAGGTATCTCTAACGTGCGCAAAGTGCACACGGGCCCTCCGAATTTTTCGTCCTTATCCGAGAAGACAGGTGCTCGATCCTACCTACCATAGCATCAGAGACAGGAAAATATGAGAAAAAATCCCCAAATTCCAACATGCCTGCACCGACCGGGATTTGAACCCGGTACCTTCGGCACGAGAGGCGAGCAGCTTGCCTCTAGACCACGGTGTCCCCTATGTAATGTCTCACTAGTTCGATACGTCAAAATGTCTTGAGTCAGCTGGGGGAACGAGTTTGAGTTTGAATCTGAGTTTGGCTTTTACGGCACGTCGGCACGGTAACGGCTACTTTGCGTCCTTCACGGTCTATTTGGGTCTTCTTTCTTTCTTTATCTTTCGTATTCAGAGCTGTCAAGTTTAACTTAGAATTAAATACATTCGTATAATTTTAACACATTGGTAAAAATTCTTTTAAAAAAAGATCTTTTGTATAGATTTGGATAAAGTGTGGTAAACGAGTATAAAAGTGATTAAATCAAGTTGTAGATCTTAACCTCTCTCAGAAGGGACAGGGTGCGTTGCGGGTCCACGTCAGAAAATAATTCTTTCACAGATCCGCAGGCGTAGTGCCTTCTTCGGATACGCATGAAGACGACACGCGCAGTTAAAATATATTTTATTGATAGTTGGCAATTGCATGCCACACATTCGGGGGGATCTTCCCCCCTAAGTTAAAAACGGCGTGTGAGGTGAAAGAGAGACCTCGTGCAGCGAATCAAAACAGACCTAAAAGAGTATGGACAAAATGCTCCTCTAGCCTGAGATTCACAAACTTGTCAGACTTTCAAATGATACACTTCCAGTGTAATATTCGCTCATTCGAAATCTCGCTAAAGAGGGTTTGAGACTGCATCACGTTCATGGCTCATTGAATGATCCGTCGTAGAAGCATTTTTGAAAGATCCCCTGAAAGCTGAATACACAATAGGTCGAAACAAAGAAGACTGGGTTAGATTACTTGACGCATGAGAAATTTAATTTTGTAATTTTTGAACCTGTGGCAGTGAGCAAGGGAAAGGGGCCAAAACTGCACCACAATATATTTATTACTCCCTACTCTATTTTTGTTTTATAATAAGACTGCCAACTGTACCCACATCTCCCATATGACGTTGTTTAAGGCCTGTTTACACTGGTAGGTTTTAGGAATAGAAAAAAGGAATGGGGGACTGTGTGGGAAGAACTCTCCTGGCTGTCCGACTTTTGCTTTCGGATTTCCCTCTTCGAAACATGACCAAAA
This sequence comes from Onchidella celtica, assembly GCA_963931925.1. NCBI lineage: Eukaryota > Metazoa > Mollusca > Gastropoda > Systellommatophora > Onchidiidae > Onchidella > Onchidella celtica. Next base: position 52,521,306 of record OZ007567.1, on the reverse strand, counting down.
CAAACGATGCGCAGCACTTCTCATTCAGAAAACGGACAAGTGTAAACAAACAGCGTTTCGGAGGGGGAAATTGGAAAACAAAAGACGGAAAACCAGGAGAGTTTTTCCCACACAGTCCCCCATTCCTTTTTTCTGTTCCTAAAACCTACCAGGGTAAACAGGCCTTTATAATAGCTACGCCGCTGGAAATGACTACTCTGCCACCATGAGTTCTGTTGTTATGAGGGTAATGAAGAAATCAGCTTTAAGCAGTTTCTTGGCTCTGTTACACTGTAAGGTTTCCTCACCTTTGATTGTCTGAACATTGCGAAATTTTCATTTTCTGCGACAAATATTCCCCCACTTCTTTGGCCAACCGTGGGCGTGATTTCTGTGTCAGTTAATTTTTTTTTTCGTAAAGAAAATATTTTTTTTTTTTCAACTTTTCCTATTTCCTTCCCCACCCCCACCGCGTTTATCATTTAAGAAAAAATAATTTTACAAAAAAACCAAAACACACCCATTCTTCAGGGTTTCATTTCAGGCCAAGCTTTACTTATTTCATTTCAAACTGCACCGGACCAGGTAGCAACATTTAGTACATGAACTTAAATAATAAGAACTGCCATGCAGTAATGCTGTGACGAAGAACCACATAGACTTCAACCATCAACTAATTTCATTGGTCGGTTTTATGTGACGTCACAGAACTTGCACTGCTACAAAATTTTGAATTTCACCTGGACTTTCATGGGAAGTTCCAAGATCATGTCTCCTCCTCCTCCTAAAAGTTTCAATTCTTCTTGTTTTGGTCTAGAGCTAATCTTTGCAAGTGCGCATGTTCATATCATCGTAACTTGAATGAATGCCTTTCATATACTTTCTTCAGTATAATTATTATGATTGTATTTACAAGTGGGATTAATCTTGCTGACTGCAATATCGTAATGATGTAATAGTCATTGATGTTACAGCCTGCCCTTGCTGTTCCCATGAGGACGTGGGGGCATGACAGGCGTCCTATTGGCTTGTTCCACTTGACTCCATAGAATGTTTTCTCCTCCGAAATATTGAATTTTTGTTCGTCTTTCATCAAAATTTGCTAGTTGTTTCGTTCTGCTTAGCGTTCCAGTTTTTCTTTTCGCTTCATATCTAATCTTTGCTAATTCCTCTCTGAGAGAGAGAGAGAGAGAGAGAGAGAGAGAGAGAGAGAGTGATGGGGGGAGAGAAAGTGAGAGAGAGAGAAAGTGAGAGAGAGAGAAAGCGAGAGAGTGAGAGAGGAGGAGAGAGAAAGAGAGAGAGAGACAGAGAGAGAGAAAGAGAGAAAGAGACAGAGGGAGAGACGAGGAGAGAGAAAGAGACAGAGGGAGAGAAAGAGACGAGGAGAGAGAAAGAGACAGAGAGAGAGAAAGAGACGAGGAGAGAGAAAGAGACAGAGGGAGAGACGAGGAGATAGAAAGAGACAGAGAAAGAGAGAGAGAGAGAGAGAGAGAGTAGCAGTGGTCCTGTCCACACACTTAAAATAAAACTGCTGAAAATCTATTTAAAAAATCTAGACTTGACCACACACATACTTGTTACTTTTCACAATTTTTTTTAATTCTTAGATTTTTATTTCCCTACTTTTGTTACTGATATGATAGTTCTTTTCAATATACAACATTAGAAACAGCCCCCGTTCAAAACAGCCTCAATATGAGAAACCGCGATGGCGTAATCAAAATGACACTTTCTTTCAACAAAATATTTTTTCTTGGAAGTTGTAACACTCCTAATCCTATATTTTTAGGGAACATAGTTCACTTTTTCTTTCATAATTTGTTTTCATTAATGTTGGTACATTTTTCACCATCGATTATTATTCTCAACGTTAAGATGAATTTTTTCCTTACTATATATAAGTTTATGAAATTTAGTGACATAATTTTCTTAAGTTATGCAATTTGCATACGTCAAGCATATTGATGTAAAACGCAGTTTTCTTTTTTGGTATAAATATTTCCCAAATAACCAACAGCCGGTCAGCGCATTACACAAACCATCTGACCGCTGGTCAAAGCATTAATAACTAGCCCTTGAGCATTGGTCGATGGGAGAGGAAACACTGTTTGGTTTAGTGGATCATCAAGCTGACCACAAAAATGTATGTTCACGATACACAGTTATCGATCTTACTTCCCGCTCCAGCTTGTACCAGTTCCAGGCCACAACGGCAAACATCAGCTTGCCTGGAGAGAGATAGAACTGGTCCAGACATGATTATCTCCCCCCCACATTCTATTTATTATCTTTTTTCTCGAACCATTACTTGACTATTTTTAAACTTAGCACAGACAGACAAATGGTTTCATAATATTGAATTTTTAAAGTCTTTATTAGGTAGTTTTATGAACTGTTTGCATCTGAGCTAATATAATACAAACTTGGTTTCCTCTTTGACAAAAGGAAACTGAGATGCTGTGAACATAGTGCTGGTATCTGACTAAGGGAAAAAATATGGTTGACTGTTATATTTCCGCAGTGGAACTGAAGGATTTGGGTTATTTTTAAATATTTACTAAAAAAATTAGGTTTATTATTTTTTTTAAAGACCTTTTAAGCTGTGACCTACTTACGACGACATTGAGCCATTATCAATTGTTGGTGTTTAGTGGAGAATATGTTTTTTTAAAAGTTGCGAAGGAAATCCACAGCCTCCAATATTTTGTTTCCAGTCTGATTATTTTTCAAGAGGGTAGCCAGATAGGCCTCATGAAGGCCACATTTTAAAAAAAATGGCTTCTTGAGAATATCGCTGGCCTCCAAACTTTCATTGGCTGCCAGCCCTGCGGTTGCTCCTATCTTGGTCTCCGTTGCTTCTGTTGGCTTCCTTGCCTCTGTTATCCTAAACGAAATTTGCCATTTTCCAGTAGAGCTATTTGGCCTACTAGTAAATGGCCTTGATGACCTTGCAGACCATAGAGCTAGTGTCAGCCAACTGCCAAGTGTTTTCAACAAGCACATCGGTAATCGCCCATTAGTAATTTTCTATCATTCAATAGATATTCATGTACCCATTTTTTTTTTTTGGCGCCTCTCAGTGGCTACAACATAGCGGTGTTTTTGTTTTTGCTCTGTTCACAGAAACTAAAATCAGTTCTAAATGATTGCTCCTACCCCTTGTTCCACCAGATAGTCCGACCCCAAAGAAGTGAACGAATACTGTATTTAAAAACAAACAGAGAGCGCTATATAATAGACGATCTTTTTTGCCATCTGCGGTTCGATGTAGCAGTGTTTCCTGATGTGGTATGCTGTTGTTAGTTTTTCCTAATGGATTGTTCTGACAATGTGTGTGTGTGTGTGAGCAATGTTCTTATTTGTGGTAATGTTGTGTGAACAATGTGCGTGTGTGTGGTATGCGTTAAAGACCCGTAGGTCTTAGATATTGTATTTACTGATGCTGTGACAACAAATTTCCTGGAAACGGGATAATAACGTTATATATATCTTATTTTATCTTATCCTATCTTATCTTACTCACTAACCTACTCGATCACTGGTCTGGTAGAATCATAGATAAAATAATTGGCACAGTAAAAGAATATAGTTTCATATTTTTATGTAGATTTATTAGTTTAACTTATAGGTGTCTGTAAGGTCAGCTTAATCCTCAATGTTTAAAATACAGTGTAATTTCAAGGAAATGCGATTAAAGGTTAAAAATTAATGGTTACTAATAAAATAAAAACAAGGCCTCTAACTGCGGTTGTTTGGCCTCTAAATGCGATACAGTTGTCTCCCCCCCCCCCCCCCCCAGGACTTTAGACGTTTAGCGACCCTGCTTTACGGAACAATTTATCCACAACCTGGCCCTTCCATCAAAAGGCTATATGCTATGTGCAAATGGAATACTCTATAAACAAGACCATGTTATAAAACTAACACCGAGAATTTCGAGATAACCACAAAATCTAGAAACATGCTGTTTCTACCTAAATTTCTTGAAAATAGTGTGGTATGCGATCTAGGTAAATAATTAACAAATTCTCCACCTTTGAACGTAAAAGGCTTTTTATCATGCCACCTAGAGTAACCAAATTTGCATAATGTAGGTTTCAAATACCGTGGAGGCTGCTCAGAAGTTAGGAATTTTCTTTGCTTTTGTTTTGAACTTTTTTGAGCTTCCTTTGTGTCGTGAACTGCTCGCCTCCGATCCCCCATTTTTTTTCACCATCACATGACCCGTGACGTGAGCACTTCGTGCTGCGCCGGCTGATTTAAACTATTAGACGTGCTGGCGGCTAAACTTAGAAAATGGAAATACCCCGCTGCTTGCTTTGGGATTTTTGTTCACATAGATGTGGAGAGAGTGGAAAGTGACGGGCTGGGCAGTGGTTGGTGGGTCCGCGCGAAGTGTGGCTTTTACGCTTGCAGAAGAATAAAATTGTGTGTATAAATGTGTATTATGCTCAGAGAAGGGAATTTCAAAGTTGAGTCCTACCTTTTGCAGATCTGACAGTTATGTCCAGATAAGTCTGATATCATTATTTCAGATCTCCAGACATTCTCACTTTGCATATTGTACAGATAATTATGTCCAGATATGATTGATAACTGATCTCTTGATATTTCCATGGTCTCCAGACATGCGTGTGAGTACCTGTGAGGTGACCCAGATTTTGACTGTCCTGGTGAGCATTTGTCTGACTTCAGTATCTGCTCAGATCTCTGGCGAGAACGACAATTGTCTTTTACAGGTAATGGACGGATTGATTGATTTGTATATTGTCAGATTGATTCTCTATTTCATTCATTAGAGGAAATGGTGGTAGTATTATTTTAGGCTATATGAAGTGGAGATATTTAAATTTCACGGCATTCTCCGTAACTATTGCTACAGTTTCTTTGTTAACTGACTACATGAAACATTCGCAAGTCATCTAATGTACGTTCATGATCGCAGGTGGAAAAATATGTCATTTGTTTATGAATTTATTATTTCTTCCAGTTAGTAGTTTTTAAAATACGGCACACTCTCGTCAGCTCGTAAGTGGACCTGCGAAAGTCACGATTTCAAGAAATATATTCAGTGGGAATGTGTGTGTGTGTGTGTGGGGGGGGGGTGTACAGTGTACTGAATTTAACATTTGTTTGCCAAAGGAAAACAAAGTTTTCTGCCCTTAAAAGTCTCACATTGGATCCACTATTTGTAACAGGATCACGAGTCGAAATTCTAGCAGAGATTCCTGAACTGGGAAAGATGGCATTCCATGTTTAATTATCTCCATTAAAAAAAAAGATTTTACGTTCTGGTTATTGTCATAATATAAAGTTAGGCACGCACATTTCACCTGCTGTCGTGTTGTAGTTATGTCTTAATAATTAAGAAATTATCTTCATGTTCCTGTCGACTTTTCAATGTGCCAGAGTGTCTCTATTGCATGCTTGACTCAATCATTTGCCTAGATTAAAAAAGAAAAAAGCGAATCGACTGCGACCTGATGCATTTAAAAAAAATCTAAATGGAAAAGTGTACATGCAAGGCGCACCTCGACCTTAGTCTTTGTTGTTGTTTTTCTTCCAGCTCCACTTTCTGTACAAGTGAGAAATTTGACGTTAAACGTTTGCGGCTTAAGTTTAATACATGTATTACGATAAGCAGTTAAAATAAATGGGAACCGTGAAAACAGCTGGATAAGTACTGTAACGCATTAATTTCAAAGAAGTGTCAGAATGTGCGTTTGCTATATCTCTTTTACCTACTAAGAGATCTCCAGTATTTCAGAAAATGGAGATAGAACAAACAAGAAGTAAGGCCTCGACATCGCCAAGTCAATGGGAATATGCATATAAGACACAACTGCAACACGACAGCCGTAGTCGTGCTTGCTCGCCTGGCCTATGATTCTCTTGAGGTTTTTGGTGAAAAGTGCACCTCTACTTGCAGGAAAGCACTGTGCCTATTCTGCGCGACATGATCATTACTCACGGAGGTCGGTCTATGATGGTGCCGTGTAGCGGGGAAATCACTCTCAATAAATGTGAGGGAGCCTGTGAATCTAGCGTCTCTCCTAGCGTTACTAGATATCCTGGCTACAGACAGGTAAGACACGCCATTTCAACGTTTCTCCTAGCGTTGCCAGCCATACTGACCACAGAAAGTAAAAAAATGGCAAAAAGAAAAAGTTGTATGTAGCACAGCCTAGTGTAAGAAATAATACCCAAACGATACAATGGAACGCAAACTAAAAGGGAAGACAATTTTTGACTTTGCTTCAAGCCTTACTGCGACCCCACAGTCTTTCTGTGGTTTTTATAATATTTGGTCACTGACCACAGAAAGGTAAGACCTACTATTTCAGTGTTTTCTACTAGCATTATAAGATATTCAGGCTGCAGAAAGGTACGACATACCATTTCTACGCGTCTCCTAGCGTAACCAGACATAATAACCACAGAAAGCAAAGATTTACCAATCCAGTGCTTCGCCTAACAGTGCCAGTTATGCAGGGAACTTTTTTATGCCACACCGTATCTAGGCCACAATCATCTTACTCGTATCTCACTGTGATGGTACGCATTTCGTTTACGAAAAGGAATCCTATGATCCTGGTTTGAGAAAGGAAGCGAACATTTCCTCAACAGAACCATTACTCCCTGGTGCAAATCAACAAAATCATAAGATTTATACGGCTTTTCAAACCATTTAGTAGTGATGCCATGACACTGTATCCGTTTGCGAGTTTCGACTAATTGTTCTGGGCAATTACTGTTTGGGTAAAGAAATTTTCATCTATCTTAAATGTTAGTTACCGTCCCTGGTTTTCATCAAATTTCTAGATCACCCAAGAGCAACAGAACAATACACATCACAGCAACTAGAAAGAGACACAAAAGGTCGATCTTATCATCTGCTATTCGCTTCAACAACACATTCTAACTAGATCTGTGCCATGTGTTATTAAAGCTCTATTCATATGTTATGTCTACGACTGAGTTATGATATGTTCTTATTGCTACACGCACTATGTGTGTATGTATTCCTAAACTCTGTGAAGTTACCTTTCATGGAATAATTAGTGAGCCTTACTTCCTTGTTAGATCTTATCTTTATCTTATCTTAATGAAATATACTTCCTGTGTTGTTGTCATTTTGTTGCTACAGGTTTGCCGTTGTTGCAAAGAAACAACGACGGAGACGAAAGAAGTGACGTTAACATGTTATCGAAACGGACAGGAAATTCCCAATTTTCAACAGCCGCTGCAGGTGATGGACATCACTGGCTGCGCATGTCAAGAGTGCACTGGCTAACGGAGACCACGAAATCCGAGGATTTTTGTTTGTCTTTAATCGTTATTTTATTCTTCACTCCAAAAGTGGGCCAATGGGATGAAAATAATTACCTTTTTTTTTTTAAAGGTAGACATGAGGTGTCAATTAAAAAGAAAAAAAAAGTTTTTGGTGTACAGAGAAACGTAAATACTAGGGAGATGGCAAAGTGCTGTGAAATGTGACTTCAGAATATTTATGTATTTATTTAGCTACCTAGTCACTTATTCAGTTATTTATTTGTCCTATTTCATTTATCTATAAATATTTGTTTATTTACTTGATTAGTAGGATAGCTAGTTAGGTTGTGTTAACTAATCACAAATTTTAAAAATTCATTAGGCCTATATATATTTATTTTTCATTATTTATGTATCCTATTGTGGTCGGATTGATATACTTCAAACAGAAAGTTTAGAGCTTACCTTCCCTTGCATGATAATTTTTGTGATAATTTTCCCCGAATTAATACAAGGGAAGATAACTAAATTTTACTGAATTCACTACAGTTTCTTGGGTTTACTCCCCTTGGTGTCAAAGCTTTAGAATAAATATAAATAAAATCCCTTTTTAATATTATCCCACAGCAATGATTGTATCGACTGATTCCCACGCCTCCAGTCTCGTCCAAAAGCAAATCCATTGCTGCAATATAAAAATGTACTAAAAGTATCCCTAGAAGCAATATTAAGTGAACTTTCTTGTCCAAAATGATAAAAGAAGAATAAAATAGAACTCTGCTCGCAATTACATATAAAATATGAATAAAGTATACTTTTCTGGGAATATTTGTGTGACGGCTTTGATCCGTTGTCCAGTTAGTCGGCTCAGCAAGTTTCAAGCTGGGTTTTCATGTGTACAGGAATGGAAATGGCAATAGAAATGTCAAAAACACTTCAAGTAGCGAAATAGAAGGAATGTTTTCATGTGCACAAGAATGGAAATGGCAATAGAAATGTCAAAAACACTTCGAGTAGCGAAATAGAAGGAATGTTTTCATGTGCACAGGAATGGAAATGGCAATAGAAATGTCAAAAACACTTCAAGTAGCGAAATAGAAGGAATGTTTTCATGTGCACAGGAATGGAAATGGCAATAGAAATGTCAAAAAACACTTCAAGTAGCGAAATAGAAGGAATGTTTTCATGTGCACAGGAATGGAAATGGCAATAGAAATGTCAAAAAACACTTCAAGCAGCGAAATAGAGAGAATGTTTTCATGTATACCGAAAGCTGTTTCCTTACACATTCAAAAACTCTTTCGTTTTATTACGTGATAGGTTTTTGGCGTTTCTGCGGCCCTTTCCGTTTCCGTGCTAGTGAAAACACAGCTTTAGCCTGGGCCCACACGTGTCAAGTTTAATCGGCCGGTCAATTGGATAGTGACGTCATGACATTGGGTTGCAACAAAGATACTAGAAAGGATAAGATGAGACACTGTCTTCTTCACATCACTAAAAAAAACCGTGCACACAATTTGAGCACTGATCGGGGGCGGGGCCCATGGGGCATAGTATGAAACGAATGCTTGATTATAATATAATGGTAAATTTATGATGCAAAACTGTGACAGTGTTACTGCGACTAAAAAAAAAAAAAGAAAGAAAAAATAGCCAGTTTTCCCTCAGCGATTGAGGTGACAATTCCACAATAAGTGACGGCAATCAAGGCCTGTAGAGATAGCTGTACAGTGAAAAAATTCAATATTTTCCCTACTTGGCTCTTGTAAAATACGGCACTTTTCATGACTTCCGCGCGTTTGCCGCTAGGTGGCGGTGCGAAATCTGTGCAAGCTAAAAGCACTAGCAGTTTTATCTTATCAATTCTAGTATCGCTGGCTGCAATGAGATCCCATGAATTAGCTAGTAGACGGGGTCTCCTTGAAACTGAATATCCTGACGTCACTATCCAATTAGTCAACCAATCAGAGTTGGTTAGGGCGCGATTAGGCGCTTAACGATTGCAAGGTGAAGATGCTTTGAATGACTGTTTATTGACACATCATTCCACCCCTTCCCGGCAATGAACAGCATTCTACCAATCTACATCAGCTGCTGCAAGTGCAACCTCAATTCCACTTGAACTAGAATGTTCTATCATGTATACTCAGTGCTGCCATCTTGGCGCTGAACATCATGGTGTTGTTTTAAATGCCCAACGCAGATAAACACCTCACAGGAATAATCTTTCAATTCACTATGAAATATTAATGGTTATGAGAACGAGTAACACAACAACAACTACGACAACAACAACAACAACAACAACAATATGAGTGTATTTGAGACTGAGACAACAAATTGTGCTAGGAAGGAACAAGACGACAGAGAAAATAAAGCAGGATGGTGGCAGAAGGAGACCCTACTAGAAGTGCCCAACAACCATCCGCCTATGATTTACCACAACAGCAGCAAGTTTAAGTGTCTACACACACACATTAACAAGAACCATTCAGCACAAAATACGTTTAAGAATAATTTAAAAATAGATGTTTATTTTCACTATGGAGTTTTTGGACATGAAAAAAAATGTTTTTCAGGAGAAAGGACGAGCATAAAGAGTAAAATCTGACTGAATAGTGAAATGATGAAAACGGGATGAATGGGTTTGGGCTGACCTAGAAAATAATATGATGAAACTCAGTAAGAAAGTACGCCTAAAGATGATTTAGCTGCCATCCGTCTGTCACTAGTGTGTTGTTGTTTTTGGTGAAAAGTAAGTTGGTTTTTCTTACATGATTCAGGCATTGTTCTTCCTCAAGGGCTGTATGTAAACCATAGTAACTCACCTTTTTTTTTAAAAAGTTGTGATATTTTGGCAGGCTTGTAGCCCTGACAGCCATCAGGTTGTTTTGTAAGTTGGGGTTTAAATTCTGAATACTATGGATTATATGTCTTTTTTTGTTTTAAATGTTGTAACTATTAAGTCTGATAAAGAAACTTATTCAGTTTTTTGCTTCCACAGAAAAAATTGTACAGAATGAGTTACGATAGTTTACCACACGGCCATGGTTCAGTAAAGTTAAAATGTGTAATAGCAGCTCAGGTACAAAGAATAATGCGTGTCTAGAAGATGTTACTGGATCATCCAGTTTGGTGTAGTTTTGTGCAATTCATCCGTTGCCTTTTCTGGTACCTTGTGACATCAACGCCAGAATGTCTCGAGGATTCAAGGCCAGTGGAGCCTGCTGGCCAAATTTCGGCCTTGGCCTTGCCACCGGAGAATAGTCTTCACTGTCCCTCTTGCCAGAATCGGACTCAGCGTCATCCTCATAGATGCCAGCCCGAGATGACTGTGTGAGTTTGGATTGTTCTCTGTTTTGACCAGTCGTTTTTGGTTTCAGTCTGGGAGTACTCGCTGTTACCTGGCCTCTTGTCTGAGGTAACCTCTTTGATGCGTCGGTCACTGCCACACCACCTCTGGCACGAGACTTATCTGAAGAAAAAGAAGTAAAATAATAATGATAATAATAATCGATAAATGCTGTCCAAAACAAAACAAAAATGGTAAAAAAATAATACATGTACTAAAAAAATAATAATAAACAAAGGCGTTGAGGACGACCGGTTTCTTCTCATTTTCCAAGCTAGCAAGACACTCTGACTGACACTTAAGACTGACACTCTGATGGATGACCAATCTCTGAGGGATAACGGTTTAAATAGCGTGAAGACACGGAACAGTAAAGAGTCTACCACCGGTGACAAGAGCTAAGAGGATCTCTCAGCCACGAATGAAAAGGGACTCAGATTGACGAATCATTTACAGTAAACACAGAAAATTTGTGAGGTCGCAACAGGGCTTAGGGCAAAGTTAAAGATATGGCAACAACGAGTAACAGAAAATGTTCGATATTTCGGACATCGCCTTTCTGTCTTCTCTTTTAGTTTGCATTGTATCGTTTGGGTATTATTTCTTACCCGGGGCTTTGCTACATATACAACTTTTTCTTTTTGCCCAATTTTGACGTTGCTTATAGCCCCGCTGCGACCCCACAGTTTTTCTGTGGTTTTTATAATATTTCGTCAACGAGTGACAAGGTCTGGCTTGAATCTGAGCTGTTCCGCTGTTTTCATCATATAGATATCAATGGTCACATCACCCATTCAATTTGTCAAAGAACATGTTTGATTTTCTTCTCCTCCCCACCCCATTCAACAGCACTCTCTGAATTGATCTGTCTTCAGTCTAAACCACTAGGACATGCCTCCAGTATCAATCAGTAAAATTAAGCCCTGGCAAAAGAGGAAGTTGTATGTCGCAAAGTAGGGTGTTAGAAACAAACTTTGAATAAACTAAATTCCCAAAGAATTAGAAATAGTAGAACCTTTTTCCTGGTCCCATTGCAACCCCACAGATTTTCTGTTGATGTTTTCTTTTTTTAATATTCACTCAATTAAAGATTGTCCGGAAAGGGAAAAAAAATGCCACACAGAAAAAGAAATTAATTTACTGATACTGGCCCCTAGATTGACATTCCTTGCCCAGCATCCCCATGTACATCCGACGTAAATTTATAAAGGATTTCTGTAGGGTTGGTGAGTTGCCGTAGGAGCGGGTTCCCTACATCAAACCGACGTCGGCGTGATGTAAACAGTGGATCTTAGTAGAACTATGTTATTCTTATGAGCAACTTCACGTCAGTTCTGGGCGTCGGATTTCCAAAGGGTAGCTCGCTGGATTACCATAGAAACCATATTCATGAAAAAACCAAAAACAAAATCAAAGTTTGTCTTGTTTAAGAGCGAGCACTTGTTGCCGCCCTATCACTTGCCTCCTTGTTTCTTCAGCAACTCCTCAGGATTTCTCTCCAGAATACGCAAGTATTGTTTGTTGAGTGTTCGTTTCTGAAAGTTGTCTTCAATTTCCTGGCGGGTTCTGGGTATTCTAAAGTCGAAACAGCAGCAGATCACAATGACTAGGTGGTGAAGAGGAAAGAAAACCAGAAAATGAGTCAGCTGGTAATCCAAATCATTTATAATATTATTATCTTGATTGATGGTGGGTGTAACTGACGGATTTTGACACCGGACCCATTAGCAATGGAGTTGCTCGGATTCACACATGCTTACAACCACACACACACATACACACACACACGCAGATACACAAAAACGCATCACAGTTATTGTTTGTAAAATAATTCGCACACACAATGAGAAACTGAAAAGACAGATAAAAAGACAAAGTTGCAATCACTGACTTTCCACCAGCGTGAGTTCACCAAGAGGTGAGGAACACGATGACTGATTCACAGTTATCCATTGTATGAAAGGGGCTTAAGGGCGAAGGGAAAATAATGTTCAAACAAATCTATCATAAATAATTGACGTGGATATTAGTGTTTTAATGTCCAGGGGAATATCTTTTTTTCTGTGACATTAAACTGTCAAGCCTGAGGATTGTCTGTCATATTTCCGTATGTCTAGAATGTCAGAATTAACGCTTGGTTGACTTGGCACTTTGGTCATGACACCACGTACAAAGATCTGAATAATACTGTGTTAACTTACATGAGAAAAGATGGGAAAAGGTGACAGTGTCCAGGCTATTTATGAAAAGAAATCAGATTACGAGTTTAGCTCGGATTATTTTGACAAGACAAATTGATATATTGTATATGTTACGACTGAACTGAATATGCCTCCTCTTCCCTGATACAAGGTGAGTAGATAAGCAAGAATGATGTCAGTGTTGTTTCAACACAAAATTGCCTACCAACTGTCAGCAAAAGGACAGCAATGATAAAGACCAAGTGCCAAACACGGATAGGGCCCAGAACTTCTTCTTCGATGCCACGGTCGCCGTTGTCTCCCCCTGTCTGACTCAAGTCTAACATGGAAACCTGAGGAAGGGAGATCACAGGCACGAATGAGCTTGAACCAGCTTCGGATTGTCTAAAACTGCTACAGAAAGCCCATTTCATCATTTTCTCCAGCTCAAAATAACCACAAGGAGATATCAGCAAAATACTAGGACCCAAGATAAAACAGTCCAGCACTGACACATCTATGCAGAAGTACATGAACACCTGGTCTACCTTGAAGTGGTATTTTCTCCTTTGTAAATGTTAGGCAAAACAATTTTAACTTTCAATAGTTTATCCACTGAAAAAATCGTGAGCAATTCATTGAAAATTCGGAGTGTCCTTCAAAACTAGTTATTTCTTTCACAGTTTTATTCAACAGAAATGAAGGAAGAGAATATTAGCAACTGGAAAAAAAAACAATCCAGATGAGTAAATATACAAAGCTTTTTATGTTGGACGTTTCAATTAGTATTCAGCACTAAACACTATCAATGACTTACTGTCCAAACAAGTCAAGGATAGCCAGTTTAACGCCAAATTCTGTTTAAGTCCTTAGAGCAATTATTGTGTAACATTGCTATTTTCATTAACAAATGTATGATACTTACCGATTCTGTCGTCATTTTATGTAAATTGTTGTTGCTGCTGATGGTGAAGATGATGATAAAGTATTGATGCTGATGGAGGTAACAGTTCTCCGAGCAGAGTTTCAAAGCCAACTAGACCCCATCAAACATGTGAAATGCTTGTTTTTGCACCAGTAAAATGTTTCCGAAACACAGATGCTATGTCCTCCAGAAATTGTGACAAACAAAAGTACTGTAGTGCCAGAGACAAAGCCCAGTGATACATTTAATCCGCTGTGTTAAATAACTATGAAACTATTTATTCCATCTCCCTGAAGGGTTTCTTAAAATAAACAGAAAGAAGCCATCTAACCCTTTCTTTCTAAACAGTGACGAAAACGGCACAGTTTTACAGGCCACAATCAAAATTGCGAAAGTAGAAGTTTAGATCTATGTTTATAGTGGATTCCAATGCTTGATGTGTATCCTACAGCCACATTATACATGAATACGTTGTGAAATACATAGGCAATACGATTTATTGGAATGAAAACAGATTGTAAAACACGAGCTACGAGAAACGTGATTAATTGTGCTATTGATCTAAACCAACTCCTGTATTAAATGTGGGAATTTCCCAGCCACTGCAAGGATGTACGAATGTCACTTTGGTTTGGCGTATAATCGATTTGTTGTTGTCAATTAACTATCATTGCTAACCATATTGATGGGTCACATTAAGCAGCAAAGGCATAGATCTGCAAATCAGAAAGTGACTGTTTCAGATTTCAAATTCTACTACAGAGGCGAGTGAGAGCAGGGAATATTCTACAATCAGACAGTAGGCACTTAATAATTTATTGATAACAAATCCCAAGCGCCTGTTGCAATCCTGGACCACCATGTTCTCAGAATATTGTTAAATAAGTTATTTTATGTCCATGTCTCTGTTTCCTCCCAGAAGACATTTGCCTTAAATCTGTTGGCCGCTGGATGAACAAATGGAAATCAACTGAACTGTATGCCAACGGCAGTGATCTCCCTAAAACTAAAGACCTTCAGTCCACTGAACTGATAAAGGAATATTCATTTTATAATTCCCACTTATGTGCGCACGTTCCACGGTGAATCCAAACAACACTTCAAAACTCACTGAAATCCTAAATGTAAAGGTTTTAATCAACTCTGAAGCTGGTCCTAGTGTTTTGCAGTTAAAACTCAGGACCTTCTGTGTGGGGACATCATTTGGCAGTAGGACTGAGCTGGTTTCGGTCCGTTGAAAACAGCACGTTTATGGAAATGTTTACACTGCACACGTCATAACATTTCAGGACCTTCAATGGTCACCCCTTCAGATAGTCATGTAGAATAATTCAATACATTTTTTACTCTGACATTTAAAACTGACGCATGCCAATTTTTTTTAATGCAATGGCACAATGATAGAAGGGTAAGTTAAGTATTTATGTATTGCATGAAATTGATAGGCATCCTGTTCATCCAACATCCCTCCTACACATTTCGTTATTCAATAAATGACCCCCAAGCAAACCTGTAGATCTGTCTGGTAATTTAAGCCACTAGGTCCCATGTATCACCAGTGATACACAGAAATTTATCACCCGGGCTCTAGTTCCCACAACAACTCAAGGCGAGAAAAGTTATATTTGGTAACTTATACAATAAATACCAAATCCGCCAAATGATCATGAAAACCCCATAATAATGCCCCTAGGAACAAATTAATTCTCACAACATCAGAATTTCCCCACAAGAAGAAATGGGGATGGGGCTTGGAAGGCTAGCTCTGTATCTCCTAACTAAAGATTCAGTCTCTATTCAGTCGATATGACTAAAGATTTTAAGAACAGGTTTTCCACTAATTATTACGGACAGAACTAAGTTGGCTTGGTGTTCAAGTTCACAGGAAGGGGCGACTACTGTGCTGTGCCTTTAAGCGCTGTGTCAACCGATCAATTTCTTCGATTTGATGCTGTGATTCGCCTAGCCGTTCATGTGCTGCAGCTGGTATCGGTGAGAGTATCGATCTTTCTGGTGACAAGTAAATTAATTTTGGCCACTTACAGCAAGGGTGGCTGGCCAGGTAACGAGATGGGAAAAGCCTGTTCTGCAGGTGGAAAGCCAGAATTCTAGCAGTAGTGACCTGGACATCCAGCCTTTCATCGCTGTACAATGCTATGATTAATGATCATGCTGCTAACGATATGACCACTAATTTCGCTATTACCATATGGAATATTTTTACCACTGCATTACTCCTATCACTGTTACCACTACATTGTATGACATTCACGCAGGTTATTACTGTACCTACTGCTATAGTCATTCCCTGTATTGCCGCTAAATTGACACATATTCTTGCTTTTACCACCACATCTACCGCTAACACTTACCCTGACTTTTGATGCAACTTTTCTAAATATATTCAACACTTTCAAGCTTAACTCCTGAAGTTGACTTCAGGTACGTAAACTTAGACGAGTTGCCATAATAATTATGCAGAGCTCAAGTTAATGCCTAGCCTGTCTGCACGGATGGTACTTTGTATAGTAGCGGGAACGGAAAGAAGTTTTGGGTGATGTATGAAAGGAAAGCGTTCTGTACGACACTGATTGCAACGAGAAGTCAAGAGTTCTGTACGACATTCATGCAGCAAGGAAACAGTTCCTTACGGCACGGGTTTCAACAAGGAAACACAGTTCTGTACGACTCGGATTTCAACAATGAAACACAGTTCCGTACGACACTGATTCCGACAAAGAAACACAGTTCTATTGTATGGCAGTGATTCCAGCAAGGAAATACAGTTCTGTGCGACATTGATTTCGACAAGGAAATACAGTTCTGTACGACACTGATTTCAACAAGGAAACACAGTTCTGTACGATACTGATTTCAACAAGGACACACAGTTCTGTACGACCCTGATTTCAACAAGGAAACACAGTTCTGTACGACACTGATTTCAAACAAGGAAACACAGTTCTGTACGACACTGATTCCTACAAGAAAGCACGACACTGAGGCAAAGAGGAGACAGAGTGCTGTACGATTTTGATTCCAACAAGGAGACAGACAGAATTCTGTACAACATTATTTCCAACAAGAAGACAGACATGAAGAAAATTAATGTCAGCAAAATTCTATAAAATTCATCTTTAATCTGAAGTGCTTTGCATGTTTTTACAGAAGAGTGTACACTCAGAGAACGAAACGTTACACATTGAAATAAAATATATTTATCATAACTACAAGTTTAAGCACCAACATTCAGGATGGCATAGAGTATGTATCACGGGATAGAGGGTGGGGAGTGGTATAGTGGGGGTTCCAATCCCGTGACGTCAATCTACATTGAGATTAAGATATATTAGGATGCCAGTGTATCCATGTGGTGGAGAATGTTAGAAAGATGAGATAATTCACATTCACATTTATTTGATAGATGTCTATTTACGATGACATTAAAAAAGAAATGCGACTGATAAATTTCATTACAATCAACCGATGTGGTCAACACAGTGTTGTTGGTTTTTTTTTTCACAAATGTGTAAAGGCTGAGTTCTGACCGTCGAAAGTTCTTCAGTGCTTTAGGTTCACTCCCGTGAGAAATACGTTTACTTAAAAATCGTGACTTGCAATGATGATAATGATAAAATACATGATGTTCCAGAAAAAGTGTACACATAGTTTGAGTACCATTACGGCAAAATATTTTTGTGACATTCTGTGGATTCTCCGTAGCTCAAGTTTGCAGAGAAAGTGCCACATAAAACTCATTATGAATATATATGTGACACTGTCAACCTGGGTGGAATACTTTGCGTGTGTAACTACCGCTGCCACGATTCAAAGACATTTTGAGATGTCAATTTTCACTTTAATACCAATATTTTCTACAAAAATGTACCGTTTCGTATTGTTTCTAGCCTTGGAACAATTATTTCCATAATCTAGTGCTATAATTTCTTCTTTTTCTGTGTGTTGTTGTTTTTTTTTTTCAACCTACTTTGAAATGATATTGTCTTGTCTAAAACTCTCATTGCAAAATAGTTTTTTCTTTAGATCAAGAAAATAATGCAGTGGTCTTCTGGTACCAAATTGTGTGTACAATTTCTGGGACATCCCCAAGTTATAATACATTATGTTTTATATAATACCATGCAAATGAAAGATAGATTAAAAAATATACATCTGTATGGACGGAATTATTTTGTTCATCGAGAAAAAAACACTTAATACTGGGCCTGTTCTATCAGTAGCTTTTCTTGAGAAGAACTTAAGAGATTATAGTGGTAGTAAGTGTAGTGTGGGATGATCTGAAACGAGTGTGAGCTTTCGCTGTAGCATGCAGATGGAATGTACTTATGCCAAATTTTTCTTCATTTATCACCTCGCGGACTGGATGTTTATATAGCCAGCCCAAGCCATTGTAGTTTGCTATTAATTATTGCAGCACATAGCTCTATGTCGTGCATAAATTACACAAAACTAAAAATGAAAATTGAACAAAAAGTGTTCTCCGTGACAGCGTTGTTTCTAAAACCTTCAACATTTTTAGGGTGGCTCACTCGAATGATAATATTCCCGAGGTAATGCTTTTTTCACAGGAGACCGTGTATTCGCTGATATTCGTCCAAACCGTACAATTTATTTTGGAATCCAGGTTGGCTTGAGCATGATCCTCTCCGGTGAAGAGCTTTGTTTCTCGCGGTTTTCATCCAAAAGCTGTTGGCCCCCAGAGTAACCCTTCCACTGTATTCGTTCTGCACTCACTGTGTCGGCATGTTGTTGAAAGATGATTTTGTATTCGGAAATTTCGTCAGTTTATTTCTTGATCTTTGAAATACATTTAAATTGGGCAAATCACCGGATTTAGCTCCGCCAGCTCTAAGGTTGGTAGCTTTATTAACAAATTCCCTGTTGTGACTGAGTGAGAACCGAACCCATGAACATTACCGGGATGCGAGTATGTTTTGTTAATTAATGAATTCCCTCCCTTGTATCAAACACCAATAGTATGCAAATGTACAGCTTTAATCAGCCGGCAGACTCTGCGCTTATTAGCTCAGCGGTGGAAACTGGACGATTGGGGCGTGAAATTTACAGCAGAAAAAGCCTCCAAGGCTCGGTATTATAGTTCTTATGACTTGAATTACTTCCCTTGTTCTTATTACAAAGAATCTGCAGGATATGACCATTTTGGCATACATGCTGTGCTTGACAATTTCCTCCAATAACAAATGGCAGGATGAAACCTATCCTTAATTTTTTGTGTAATAGAATAGTTCAAAGATCTTTAATTTAATGTAAACTGTCCAATCTGCTTTTTTGAGGTGTTCAAGAACTGGCCAGACTTACATGACTTCTAAATTCAGGCCATCAGCATGCCCGTTTTTGAGGGGGGGGGGGGGCCTTTAATGTATTCTATATTTACAAATATTGGAGAGAGAGAGAGAGAGAAAGAGGGGGGGGTGGGGGGGGGGGTGGAGGAGGAGAGCATAAGGTAGAAGTCTATAGTAGTTCCGTATTACAAGAGTTAATGGCATCAAAGTCATGACGAAATCACATCTTCAGCTTCGCTGGAGTCTTTCATGATTTACGCTGAACAACACAACTGGGTACACTCCATACAGCCATGTTGAATTCAGACGTCTTCCCTTGACCTTTGACTGGTGGCTTCACCGAATCTGACACGTCACAATCTCCTCCCTGCCAGTCGTTCTCAGTGTAAATCTCTACTCTTATCTCCTCTTGCCTTTCGAGGATTCACTCTGCTGTTGCCTCTCTTGATCTGCCTCATCATCATGTCTCCTCCGCTCCTCATCACCGTCTTGGTCTTTCTCTATCTTATCCACGATGTTGTTCGCCTGAAAGTAGTCAGAAAAACTCACATGATTAACATACATCCTTCAAAACCCAACCCAGCCCACCCCAGCTACCTTCAGTGGAACAAAACATAAGTATATTTCCTCATGACCACATCACTGTCTTTCCCATCTTTTTCCCCTTAATTTTTGTTTCTTTCGGAGATATTGTCAATCATTCTCACACTTTGCTTCTGTCATATTGCCAAGCGAAACAGTGTTTACTTTAATTAACACTATTAAAAAGGTTTAAAACTATAAATATAACTGGAAATAAATATACAAGACAGTCTAATGAGATGAACAAAAGATGATGCAATGGATCAACCCTTTAAGCAATTATTGATCCTATGTCAAATGTATTTTCTTGCTTTCTATCATAAAATCATTGGTGAACAAGCCGAAGGAAAGTGAACAATATCATAAAGACAGACAAAGGACAAACAATACCAATAGACTAATAACTTGCTACATAAAAAATTGTCAAAGTTTAACCCATACACCAAGGAGAATTGAAAAAAGAAACAAAACCCAAAAAAACAACAAAAGAAAACAACAACAACAAAACAACATCTGTTCATGTTTCAAGACCTAATGGATATGACAATTTTGCTTGATTCTCGGAAAGTACAGCCTTAATAATGTCAAAATTGAAGTCGGCCAACACTATATACTATAACCTGACAAAACCAATATCTGTCTGTCTCTCTGTCTATCGATCTGTCTCCTTGTCTCCCTGTATCTCTGTCTGTCTGTCTGTCTGTCTGTCTCTCTCACACAAACACACGCACACCACTCTTTCTTTCTCTATTGCCCCCGTGAATAAGTGAGTGACACAGGACAATTTCCCATCTTCCAAAATACGACAAGATTTTTAAAATACATTTCTGAAATGTTCATGTCTATTTATACAAGAATTAAATTATAGAAGAATACATGTATTTATGCAGTACCTCAGCAGAGGGAATGATTAGTCGCAGATCACAATATGCCTGTCACTGCTGTCATTGAACGGGACATTAGGTTGTCAGCTGGGCCGTGACTAAGTGTGACGTGCATGAATGTACCATCACACTTGACCATCAGTCAGCTGATGACCTATATTCTCCAATGGCAACAGCAAACCGACAATGTGTTTTGCGCCCTAAGGACACCAGCACGATGTCATCACGACTGTCGTAACCCGGGTATATATCCAACACTTCTCCCAGCGTTTTGACCCGGGTGCTGGGAGCTTCAAAAAACCTACCGTTTAAAATCAGAACCTTAGAGGCAAAACAAAAAAAACCTTCGTGTGTAGGTCGTGAACAAAGAAAATTTATTCTGAGATACGGTTCAGTCCCTGTAAAAATCGAAAGTTTGATAATCTAACCTCCCCCAATTTGAGCTTCAACATACATGTCCGTGTATCGAGATCCTTACTCCCGTGATCTCAACAAATCTCCAACACTTTTTATTCCAGCTAGATTGAAGCGATTATAATAATTATAATTGCATGCCATTGCCTGCATCTTTGACCCATATCTGAATTGTGGCTCCCTTCCCAAAAAAACAAACAAACCGAAGCTAACTGAAACTTTGCAGGAGGACAAAGCATAATCGAAGTTCACGTAAACCTGTATAGCCGAAATCTATGTCAGAGAATATAATCGTCGCCCGCATGATAAAATCTCACAAAGTCGATTTTTGGCGAAAATCGTTTTTTCGCAAAAATCTATTGTTCAGACCCTTCTCCATCCCCTCACAAAATATTAGAACCAAATTCCATTCCTAAGTGTGAAAATTTTAATAAAACAGTTTCGGCCGCAAACCTCCTTATCCGTCACGGCCAAAGAATGCGCACGATCAAACCTCACTAACTCTTTAGCAGGTGTTATCATGCGGGTCAAGCGTTTGGCCCGCCTACCTGTCCGCATGATAAAAACTCCTAAATCCTTAGCTCCACCCCCGAGGACAGTCTGACAAAAGACTGTTGGTGCTCGTCAGTCAATCAGTAGCTATCTGTGCACAATAGCCTACTAATCCTTTGGTCATTGTCACCGGTGCATGTTTGCAGCTGTTAAGTAGCACCCCTCCCACCCCCACCTCCCCTCTTCCCTCCCTCTTCTTCTATTCGACTGTTACCGCTCCCTCGCAAACAAATTTCTTTTTGCATGGTTTAATTAAATACTCACATATTAAATTATTTCAAAAGGATAAAAGACAATTAATGACATGTGCTAGTTTATTTTGCTGTATTATCACAGATATTCTTATTTTCATTATTTTTATTATTTTAAATCTTGAGAGTAATTTCTTTTGCCGACAAATCGTATGCAGTTGGTGGGATGGCAACTACACATTCTATTGTTAGACAACAAGTGTGCGCTTCTTCCCTTATGTCTGTCTCGGGGTCCAGATGGACTTCAAAGAAGTAGACAATAATCATATTTTAATCCCCTTACACAATGTCGCGTCAAGCCACTTTGAAGTTCGCCGACGGTGGCAAATGCAGATGGGTCAGCATTTAACCTTCTTCCATTTCACATGACAACTCCTGTGGATGTGACATGCTGGCTTCATTTCAAAGGAGGTCATTTATACTCGTAAAGGCTTTACTCCTGCCCCCCCCCCCACACACACACACACCCCAAACCAATGTACATCCTTAATTCCATTGGCTTCAACCCCCTCTCCCTCCTTGTAAGAGCGTACGGCCACTTAAATACTAACTGCCCATGATCGACCCTTGATATTTGAAAGTTTCCAATGGCATTTTGTTTGGACAATTTTGCTGTTTCACTTCAATCATCGCCGGACTTTGATTTTTCCATAACCGTACAACCTATTTTGTTGAAAGAAATGTAAACAAAACCAAAATCAAATAATTTGTCATCGTCAAACAAAAACTCTTGAGAATGCTGTCACTGGAACGTGCCACTGCTGAAGCACCAGCGGAACTATGCCGGTTAAAAGACGGAAACGCTCCATCTCTACCAAAATTAAAGAGACGGAGATCAGCTAGTGTCACAGAAATGAAAGCCAGCCATAGCTTATAGAAACCACCTTGTTCACCTTCACAGACACAACAAGCAGAATATATCTTGAGAGAAACTGAGGCTACAGTTTCTCAACCAAATTAATGATCTACCATTGCCACACCAAAACTCCGAGAACGCTATGGCAGAGACAAGTCCAAAAGGAAATGCCAGCGCTGGACCATCAGTCCTATGTAACGAGTCTGAAATGACTCCACTGTCAATGGCCTGTCAACAGTGGTGGAGAATTAACTGAAATATCCTTCCACTCAAGTGTCTTTGAAGTAGGCCTTATGTGCTCTGAGGTTATACAAATTAATGTTGCAAAGCGATGAGGCTTATCAAAAGAATCTGAATGCACTGCAAGATGTCCATGACAACCAGCAAGAAATAAGTATAACTGTCTGTACAGGCCGAGGGGAAGGAGAGTTTATGCTCTGGCACTGAACCAGTGTGGGAACGGCAAACTGGTCAAGAGAAGGACATAATCAGCCCATGAGATGTAGTGTGTGAAACAAATAATGAACAAATCGGTGTGGAATCCTTCTAACTCAAGGTCAAGAGGTCATTCCAGTGAAGCAAAAGAGTACCTTCAACCAAGCAAAGTGATTGTCATGGCGTGAAACTGACAAAAAGTATACTGAAGGGAAGGTTACCAAAGAATCAAAGACTTACAGGCTGCAGGCAGTTCCAGAGCGATGCCCCAAGGAGAGATATAAGTATACATACTCAAACTCTTGACAGGAATTCACTGATGAAGATCCGCAGCAGCTCATCGATTGCTTCTGGGAACTGTCATGGAAGAATAAAACAATGGCCGCCACGCCTTCTTGCAATTCTGAAACACCTGACTGGAAGAGGAGGACTCTGTTATAAAAGCAGATGATGCACAGACTTCTAAAGCCAAGGAAAAACTACTTGCTGAGCATGGGGATGTTGTAGTGACAACGATGGACTTGCAGGCAAAGCGCCTCGCTCCAGGTCTAAATGCATTGGCCTCATGTTACAAAAACAAACTTGTATGTCCATAATTTTACAATCTACAATCTGGCCAATAAAGATGATGTGGAATGCTTCTTGTAGCATGAGGTGGAAGGACAGTTAATGCCCAGTGAATTCGCATCTTATGTGTCTGATAACTTGGGGCAACAAAGGTACAAACAGTACATCGACGGCTGTACACGAGAATAGCAACCTTACTCTGGCCATGGCTCTTCTCCGCTTTTCAAGACTAAGAGCTACAGTCATGGAGCAGAGGTATCTAGAGAAGGGTCACACTATAGCGGGATGTGACTGTGTGCATTCGGCGGTACATTTCCACTGCACGAGTTAACATCAATTGTCCAGCATATAACATCAGACAGATTGAGACAGCCTGTGTCTGAAACATCTTACACTATCTTGAGCCGTCTTCAGAAACTTCGAGCAAGCTGCTCAGCTGAGGAGCATCCGACCTGGAGAGAAAGCCGGAGACCCTCAGGTTGTGGACCCCCGTGTCATGCAGCAGCATCCCGATGGGATAGGGAACTATAAACAGGTGCATGAGTTTGCAGATCTTCCACGAGGACCATCAGTGAGCCAGTTAAACTCCACAATAGAAGGGGGAAGATTGCTGAGAAGTATCACCATCTGCAGGTCTTAGGAGTTGTCATCCCCAAAGATACCACAGCAACTCTCTCCCTCATTAACTTCTTTTTCTTCTCGAGATCTTGGCTGTTAAGACGAGAACGTAGTTATTTCTAAGACCGAGAGAAGAGAGAGAGAGAGAGAGAGAGAGAGAGAGAGAGAGAGAGAGAGAGAGAGAGAGAGAGAGAGGTGTAAAGACGGCGAGAACGAAGAGAGGGGGGTGGATGAAGAGAATGTGAGAGCAAAAAAAAAAAACGAACGAGAAAGAAAGAGAAAATTAAGGAGGAAATCGGTCTGGTGAGAAAGAGAGATGGGTGAAGAGAGAGAAAGCGAAGGGGAGGGGTGTGTGTCACAGGATGAGAGGGCCACTGTTCAAAGAAGGGCAGGACAGGGAGATGAGACCATCATAAGAGGAAGAATATCAAAAGGGGAGGGGGGCCGAAGAAGGAGGACAAAAAAGGGAAAGCATGGAGAGATGGATGAAGGGAGAGGAGGAAAGCATGGAGAGATGGATGAAGGGAGAGGAGGAAAGCATGGAGAGATGGATGAAGGGAGAGGAGGAAAGCATGGAGAGATGGATGGAGGGAGAGGAGGAAAGCATGGAGAGATGGATGAAGGGAGAGGAGGAAAGCATGGAGAGATGGATGAAAGGAGAGGAGGAAAGCATGGAGAGATGGATGAAGGGAGAGGAGGAAAGCATGGAGAGATGGATGAAGGGAGAGGAGGAAAGCATGGAGAGATGGATGAAAGGAGAGGAGGAAAGCATGGAGAGATGGATGAAGGGAGAGGAGGAAAGCATGGAGAGATGGATGAAGGGAGAGGAGGAAAGCATGGAGAGATGGATGGAGGGAGAGGAGGAAAGCATGGAGAGATGGATGGAGGGAGAGGAGGAAAGCATGGAGAGATGGATGAAGGGAGAGGAGGAAAGCATAGAGAGATGGATGGAGGGAGAGGAGGAAAGCATGGAGAGATGGATGAAGGGAGAGGAGGAAAGCATGGAGAGATGGATGAAGGGAGAGGAGGAAAGCATAGAGAGATGGATGAAGGGAGAGGAGGAAAGCATGGAGAGATGGATGGAGGGAGAGGAGGAAAGCATGGAGAGATGGATGAAGGGAGAGGAGGAAAGCATGGAGAGATGGATGAAGGGAGAGGAGGAAAGCATGGAGAGATGGATGAAGGGAGAGGAGGAAAGAATAAGTCAGAAATGCTGAAAGAGCAAGTCTGCACGTTGTTGTTTTTTTTAGGTTTATTTTTAATTGATAAACCGTCGTTTTAATTCCCACAATATAAATCATTGCTCATGTATGTTTTTTAAATGTTTTCATGTGTCCATATTCCAAACCTTTAACGTCTTCTGGTTTATTTCATTGCGATTACCCGCCTTCCACTTTCTCCAAAATAAATATTTCTTGACTTGTCCTAAAATCACGTTATATATCCCTCATGCCGCTATACAACTTCATCCATGTCTGGTACATACCTGATTTGCCTTTGAAAACTAGTCTTCACAAAGGCAAAACGAAGATTCACCTGGATAAAGAGGTTTGCTGGCTAGTGAGAGAGGAGAAATGCGCACAATAAAACCGCCTTAAGGATAAGGAGGTTTTATCGTGCGGATTTCGGGTCAGCAAACCTGCTAAACTACTAAAACATAATTGTAATCAAAATCATCAGGGTGAGACGTCAGGCAGTGTATTTCTAAGAGCAAAGGTATACTAGTGAGAAATTTTCAAGAACCTGCGACCTGTGGTTTGGAAATAAATCAGTTTTTTCCTTCTCCTGTAAAATTTCCCAAACCGGCTTTGTGAGGTTTTATCATGCGGATGGATTTTTCAAGCCCTTGTCTCTGGCATCGAGGGGAGGCAATAGGGTTTAATTTGACCCCAATAAAAATAGGCGGATTTTACTGCACAATGATGATGTAACTTCACGCTGCCGTATATTCCAGAAGCAGGAGGTACTGCCATTATTTGCAAACGATACTGAACACAAGCAGAAGGTTGTTATGTCGAAATGACATACCCAAATGAAGGACAGTCGTGACAACATCATGCCTTACAGCTGTCGATCCCCGCTACACCAGTTAGCACATATCACAGCCAGCAGTTCAGTATATTACAGTATAGTACAGCAATGATAAAAAACAATGCAGACATAAATTTATATGGCACATTTCATGTAGATAGAGTAGATTTAATACTTTTAATAACAACCTATTGAATGACTTGTATACAAGAGTGTAACGGTTTCGTTTGACCGGTTTCTAAGCTATGAATATACGTGTATTGGCACTATCGGAATCATCATTACAGTAGAATTCTTCCGGATTCCAGAACCAGCGTATGACGTCAGAATTCATGGAAATTGCCAGCTTAGAGATTCAGTTTAAAATATATCTAAACTTCAAGAAATGCAATGCAATTAATAAACGGGAGTTTAGAGGGGCTCACCATTGTCATTATAATGCATTTTCACATTGAACTTCGGGGGTTTCAGAATGTTCACTGGACAACGAGATTATTTGAACGATAGTTCCCATAACGATCTAAACAGTTCTCTGAACACACAAAGAGCTTTTGTCTTTTCGAGGGCTGTCAAACGATGCTTTTCTTTCTCCCTTTTTTTTTTCCCATTCATTTGCGTCTATTGTTGTGTACGGAAAGACATTTTTATTACAGGAGCTACGATTCTTATCTTTTCCAACAACCCGTGACATTTCAATGAGTTTTGTGTCCCATATAAAATGTCCAGAACTTCGGCGCATATTTGGAAGCATACATCTGCGGGTGATTAGCAAACGATGTAAGAAGACGGCATTTAAAAATGCATTATACACACAGCTGTATATTCACGGGAGATCGGAGGAGAGGTCTGTGATATCCTGGGCTTTCTTTCAATTTTAGTGATCAGTTGTGGGGGACGTGATAACTTAACAGGCAAATCACTAGTCTTGCATGTTTGTGGTATTGGTTCGAACCCTCGGTGCGGGAAATTGGATCCGGCCTCTCCTATCTCCATATCACCTTATATTTCTATTCCTATGCATGCCAATGTCTGAGTGTGTTTGTAATTCAGATATTTGTTTGTTTGTTTTTCTTCACAGATTTTCCCACTTATTATCATAAACAAATCACAAAAAACAAGATTTAAAAAAACACTGTTGATTTTCCTTTGCCATTCCTAATAGTACGGGTCTATTATTCCTTCGGCGATGCTTCTTTCCTCCTCTATCTGTTCCAGCCTCTCCTCTTCAGTCCGTCTCCTCTTTTCCTCCGCCCTCTTCTTGTCTCTGGCTATTTTATCTAAGATGGCCTCATTCTGAAAGCAAGGGAGGTAAAAGCGTGGGTTGATACGAAAACTATCAAGGGGGGCTAATTATGTTAGAAGTCAAGAAAGCTAAGACGCAACACAGTAAGCATCAAAGCTGCCAGTCGATCTTGAATGTGTAATCATATGGTTGGTGAACTAGTATGTCGTGAACTGGCTTTGGACCCAGGACATCTAATCCACAGATAGACTTGGATGTAGGGCATCAGTTTGCCTGGCAAGCATAGACAGGCTTGGATTCAAGACATCCCTTGGCAGGGCCAGCTAGACTACGAACATATTTAGACTTATGACACGCGATGGCTCACTCACCGCCGACTGTCAGCGATAACACCTGTGTGTTCTACGCCTATGGCATTGTTTTACTATCCTTTCTTCTCACTACAAAACTATGACGTGACATAAACTACATTGAACTGCAGGGTAAGAATAAATGTTCTCGATTAGCGAGACAGAAAAACTCTGGAGCAATCCAAATATATTGGGTCGGGCTGAGGGAAGGTCAGGATTTGTTTCATTAAATAATCATAGTTTGCAATTTGGCCATTATTCATAATCATGTTAATACTGCCCTCAGGTAAAGCCCAGGCTAACATAGACTATATAAAATCTTCAGATATTCTTTGAAAAAGTGATAACACCGATCGTTGTGAAAACTGACCATCAAATTTATTATTCTTGTCTTCAACGTCAGCAACCGTGGTTCATTTTCATCTTCTTTCCATAATATCCATCTACAATTGCTTTGATTCAGACAATATGTAAAAATCAGTTGATTCCTATGACATTTAACATTCATACATTATAATGCTATACTCTCAAATTACACTGTTAAATATTACTTACTGATATGACTTGCGGCAGGAGGACGAGGGAAGACGGTCAAGGAGGATTCCATTCAAAGTTTTCACTGCTCTAAAAAGTTTGCTGGCAATAATTCTCGTGTAATAAAACAAATATATTATTATAGTTAAAGTACGTTTAGCTGAATCCAGCCAGGACAACCCGTATGAAAACTGAGAAGATAGTCGGTGCTTTAAAAAGCTGTTATGAAATGTTTAAAATTGAATATTGTTGACAGTGCAGCTGCAGGAGCCGTCTACATTATTTTTCCATCAAGCCGAGTAAGTTTGATAAGCTGAGGCAAAAAAAAAAAGTCTACAGAATTATAATTAAATAATAATTATAATATTTATATATAAAAATAAATGTAGGTAAAATAGAAAGGAAAAAAAAGGACAAAATTCACAAATGTTCCATGTGCTCTGCAGACACAGGTCCCGACACAGTGAAAGAGTTCTGCCTGCGACTGTATAGCAGAAAGTTATGTGCCACGCCCACTCTGTAAACGGCACATCATAGCACTGTGTGTCAACTCTAACAACAGATTGCGGAGTGTCATGTCCACGTTTTGCACTTTAGCTAGAGTTGGGAACTGAATATTGGGGTGCCACACTAAGTCTAGAAATGCTGGTCTTAAAGTCTGAATGTTGGATGCCCGGCTAGGCAAAGGAAATGTAGTTGGAGATATTTACTGTTCAGAGTCTTGTCAAAGCCTGTTTACACTGGCAGGTTTTAGGGATAGAAAAAAGGAATGGGGACTGTGGGGGAAGAACCCTCCTGGCTTTCCGTCTTTTGTTTTCCGATTTCCCCCTTCGAAACGACCAAAACAAACGATGCGCATCGCTTCTCATTCAGAAAACGACCAGTGTAAACAAACAACGTTTCGAAGGGGGAAATCGGAAAAACAAAAGGCGGAAAGCCAGAAGCGTTCTTCCCACACAGTCCCCCATTCCTAAAACCTACCAGTGTAAACAGGCCACTAGGAAGACTTTGACGACCACAATAATACATTTCTTGGCCATTTTAGGTTAAAAGCAATGCTGCTGAAAACTGGTGATATGATTTGTTCTATTGATTCAGAGGGCGCTAACAATGTCGTGGAAACAGTCACTGAGTGCATTTTCACACCTGTAGTTCCGACAGTGTGATGTAGGCGTTAATCATTGATTAGTTGCTGTGTAAGCAAGCCAGACAAACCCGATGGCATTTGAGGCTAATGACAATAATATTGTTCTTACCGATTCCCTCGGGCTACATTCTTGTATTACAAAACGCAATAACGTCAAATAACAACCGGCTTTCTGTATTTAATGACTGGTGTTGTTTAAACTTGAGTGTTGTGAAATTCCTTTGATCGGGTTGACGATGTTCTATCTGTTCTCCTGATCTACTTTAGTTCAATGGAGATCTATGCTTTGTCGAACTTTCTGGGCAATATATACATTTTTTCGTTGTTCTGTGCACACATTTTTAATATGTATCTGGGGATAAATTAAACCTTCGTTCATTCATCCCTCTCTCCAGAGAAACAAACAGGTCTCGGTAATAGTAACCAAATGTACGTGACAGGTGCTGGTCGGGGTATTGAAGAATGGTCTCGACCCATGCAATTGTGATGTAAGAAAATCAGATTTCTTCACACCCGGATGAGGTTGTTTTTGTCCGGACAACCACCGTTATTGGCCTAATTTAATAGCATGAAAAAAATAACAACACAACTTCGGTGTGTGTGGGAGGCGGGGCGGAGGTTGGGGGGGGGGGGGAGGCGATTGCTCTATAATTACACCATTTGTACAACAAACACAGTTTGATTGGCATGCCCAGCTGTGTATATTTGCCAGTATAAATCAGATAAGAAAACCAGGCTGGAACGTGGTTTTGGGGGATGGGTGTGATGAAAAAGATGGGGTGGCAGGTCAGATGGGGCGCTTGGCACGGACCTACGATTTTGAGTGCTTGTACTCTCCCAGGACCAGACAATTATAAAGGAAGACCCTGGGGTTCAGAATAGTAATATTATAAAGAGGGTGAAAGGGGATTCTAGCACAAAATATCAATAATTATTTTAAGAAATGTTCAGAAAAAATTAATACAGATAAAATATAAACAAATAAACACACTACATTTATTATGTATATCCATGCATAAATCATTACGTAATATGCATAGATTACAAAAATACTTAATAAGCAGTCTTAAAGGTAGACCTACATTTCTCTTCTGGCCTGGGCCTGTTGCCAGGTTTACTAAGTAATTTAGGAAACGGATTCACCAGATTCGCGCTAGATGGACGAAAGTGAGCACATTGCAAGCACGGTAACCGCTGAAGTTTTGACGAAGAACAAAATATTCTACCATTTTTGCATCATCCATCAAATGTCTTTACTCGATGCCCTGTGACTCACTATGTTTTCTTTGTCAAAAATACAACTGTTAGAGACCCGTATTCGAAAGTTTTGAACGGATTCTGAAGCTGGAATATTTCAAACAACGGACCTAACATGTGGCAATATTGTTTGGACTCCCTGTTACAGCACGATATAACTTTGAGCGCTGATCGGAAGTTGGAAAATCCAAAGGGACGAGGTCGTTGTCTCTAACCCATTCATTGAGTACAATGGTTTAACTTGGTCAGTTTTTCACCTCTCATCAAATGATCTAAAACAAACCAGAGCTTTACCCTTGTGTTTTTCAGCTTTCAGTTCCTAGAATGGATATAAAATAACACGCCTTTTTTTTTTTCATATACGGCTTTTATACCACGAGTTTTGATTATAAATGCTCGTTAACTCATGGTATAAAAGCCATATCAAAAGAAACACGTGATATATCTACTACTTATTTCACTCCGTACATGCATAAATCTGCCGTAACTGTAGGTTGATGAGGTGCACCATAACAAAAGGAAAGCCCAAAAAATATCACTTAAAATGGTATGAAACTATTAAATTTTACTTCATTTGTCCTGCCATAAAAGGTTTCTGTTATCCCTTTCAAGCTACATACTACCGCCCAATATTGATAGTTTTATTACTACTGTTACAAATGCCACTACTATCACTACTACTAAATTACTAAATCTACATCTTTCGTCCCAAACTTTGTGACTTACTGACTTTGTGGTCAAGGAAGTCCGTATAAACGGATTGGGATTAAAAGATGCTGTAACCATTAAGATGAGAATTACGCTAAGTTGTGACTAGTTTCGGGAAAAACCAATAGATGTGCACTCACAGCTCTATCAGGCACACTAACTCTCCCACACGTACGCACGAACACACACACACACACACACACATATATATACACACAGACTTCCAACTTATCTCTTCTCCATCCCCGTTTTAAGTTTTCTTGTAAATTCTATCAGTCTCACACCCAACCCTCCACCCTGTGCCACTTCCTCCCCCTCCCGAAATATTTTCTTCTTTTCTCTGTCTGTCTGTCGTTCTGTCCGTTTGTTTCTCTCTATCTCTCTCTCTCTCTCTGTGTCTCTCTCGCTTTCTGTCCTCCCTCTCTGTCACTCTCATTTATTCTCCGTTTCTTTCTCTCTTTCTCTCTGTGTCTCTTTCATCAGACATTCTGACATGAATAAAATTGTATAACAGCCCCAGACAGTCTTAGACTAATTGTGTCATGTCACATTTTAAATCAGCATTAGCAGGAAGTAAAACTAGTCACGCCTCGTATTGAAAAGCGCTAAAAAAAAAAAAAAGAACAACAGAAATAAAATCTACGAAAGAAGATAAAGAAAAGATAATGAGTTAATGTGACAAATGTACGATAAACTGAATTGCTCACCCAAACATGGAATGTTGCGGCTCCATTACTGGCCAATCGGACCTCGTTCAGATCGTGATAATCCAGGATTTCCCCCACTCTCGTGGCCGTGGCGTCGTCGACGTTGTTGGAGTCAAAATCTCGGACCTGCTGCAGCAACCCTCCTCTCCCCACCCTGCCAGCCATTGACTGGAGGTAGGACCAGTCCTGTCATGGAAGAACGGACGGTGGAGAAGGAGGTTATTGGGATGTTTTAGGTCTCTATTTTGGGAGGTTCGCTGCTCTTGGCATTTATACCTCACTTTTCGTGTTTTTATTATTCTCGATAATGTTTGTGTGGTAGTTTTTTTTTTTTTTTTTAAATTTTGCCTTGTCAGGCCTGCTGTTCGCGATTTCCAACTGCCAAGGCATTTTTATCGTGCTCAACGTACACACGAGGCCTCCCAGTTTTTCGTCCAAATCCGAGAAGACTAGGTGCTCGATCCTACCCATTACAGGATCAGGGACAGGAATTTTCCCCCGAAACTCCAACATGCCTGCACTGAAGGGGAATCGAACCCGGTACCTTCGGCATGAGAGGCGAGCACTTTGCGTCTAGACCACCGCTGGAGGTTTTTTGGGAGGCGGTGACAAGTAATTTTCATTTCCTTGTCTGTTTGTTTGTTATATTATCTACTGATGATGCTGATGATGATGGCGGTGATGGTAGTGATGGAACAATGAGGGTAAGGAAATAAGTGGTGGCCTGATATTGAAAGTACGTATAATTTTTACATTTAGCGCGCACGGGTCGGTTTTGATCGGCAGATAAGTTGGATAGACTCTAGTGACGTCACAACATTAATTTTCAATGTGCGATAATGGCGCGCGAGATCTCATTGAAATTCAGTGTCGTACGTCACCATGCAACCAGTGGGCCCATCAATATCGGCTGCTGTGCGCCTTTGGGTATGTATACTATTCCCTTATTGGTGTCATTGTTGCTTTCCATAATTATTGTGAGTAATCCCAGAGACTACTCTATGTATTTATAGAAGAAGCGCATTATCCGTACTACGCACACAATTCGATGACGTAGAACACACACCGGAATACTATATTACTGACCTTGTTCATTTGCATAGTTTTTTAAAATATGAATCGGCTTAGTAGCAAAACAATCTGACTTCTGCTCGGAGATTGCGTGATCTGCGCTAATAATATACTTGAGTGTACGTCGATCACCAATGGCTACCCCAACCCCTTTTCGCCTGATTAGTCAATCTGACTACCGCCCATTGATACCTCACGCCCCCAGGTTTACCTGACTATTCCATGTATTGTCACTTTAAATTCGTGAACACCATACCAAGTTTTGTTTCAGCAACCCTTCACTAGTCGCGCTTTTGGTAAACATGTTGTACGGATATGCACTGTCCATGTCCGTACATGTTCTACGGATGTACACTTCCATTTATAGAGAGATCTTACTTCCGCCAAATCGCGAAACTAGGTCGCTGAGGTAAACAAGAATTGAAAGAGACCGCCTTCACCACGGGTAGTGTGCATATCTGTTTACTGTGCTTTGTTCATATTTTTTGGGCTGATTGAAACTATTTAGAGCCGTTTGTAAGGTCTTACGTCCGGTGGAAATGCACAAATGGGTATTGTTTACCGCAGTGACTTACTTTCCGCTCCATGCTAATAGTGGTTTCGCGGCGCCTCCCGTATCTCGCAGTGCAAATAGACTAATAGTGAAACCTCTCTATACATACATACTCTCTGGTAACCCTTAACGTTTAGAAGTTACAACATGAAGATTGTTGTCAATATGAATATTTAATTGGTATTAATAGACACTGCACTGAATGGCAGCCAAGGACAGGAAAAAGAACAGTTACAAGAGGACGACCAGGAAGAAGATGGAAGGACGACATTACAAAGAGAGGAGGAACAACATGAATGAGGAAAACAACAGACAGAAGAGAATGGAAAGCATTGTCGGAGGGGGGGGGGGCTACATCCTGCAGTGGGTGGACAACGCCTAGATGAAAGGTGAAATTACTATTTGTCATTATCTTCATTACCTTTATTGTTTAGATGAAACGGTAATTTTTTAGTTATTGTCATCATTATTTCTTCATTCTTTGTACCACTAAAACAGCTTGACACAAACTGATACAAGTGACCTCCCTTTTCCCTTTCTCTGGACAAAAATGAAATTGTTTTAAGCTGGGAATCCATGTGTACGGAAACGGAAATGGCAAGCAAAAACGTCAAAAATCTGCCAGGGAGTCAAATAGAATATTTTCATGTGTTGGGAAACGCCGTTCCGAACAAATGGAAACACTTTCTTTATACTACCAGTACTTAATGGATTTCTCACTCTTCCGTTTCCGTTGCCATTTCTACACACATGGAAACACAGTTTTAGTTTGTTATAATTAAATCGATTACGACTTCAACTGTTGATCCTATAATTAATGATAAAGACGACAAGGTAAATGAAAGACAGACAGATTTATCTCACCCTGAGCGTAGACTCGTTATGCCCCAGTAACATGTAGGAGGCTGCCATGACGTCATGGACACAGGCCGGTGGACGGTGGTAGCTGTGGATCTCAGAGATGGTGTGTTGGTCCATCTGTGGATAGTGACAAATTTTCATCTGTCATACAAACCTAATCTAGCCGGTGTTTTCTGTTTGCCTCTTACGCATAAATTCTTCTTCCGTGCCAGTGACGGCCGCCGGTATGAAAATATCTAGATCTAGTATGTTTTTCAGTTTTCCATTTCTCCACTTCTTTGTTTTGACATATGGCTACAAGTTGTTTTGCAGTGCAAGATAGTTTCGATGGGTTCACAAAACACATTCCACTGTGCGTGTAGTGTCACGACTTTTCCCGCTGTGATAAGTGTCAGGTAGAAAGAGAGAGAGGGTACCGGGGCAAGAGGTGATTTAGGGTTGGAAGATTATAGCACATGGTGGGTTGAGATAAGTAGGCCGACTGGTAAGTCTAAGTCATACTCTTGCAGGTGTTGGCCAGTTCAAAAGTACGAATACACTTGGATTGGCGGTGTTACTAATAGGACTTTGATATCATAAGGATGTTGGTGTGCGTTTCGCTTCTTCTTGCCTTGCTGAAATGTGAAATCTTAACGACATGATTATGATTTGTGGGAGGAAAAAAAAGTTGAACTGACAGAAACGCGACTTACGGCCAGTATATCGTGACTGTATTTGTTCAGCTCCCGTAAGTGTGCCAGTTTCCGCTCAGCGGCCTCAATTTGAGGGCGTAACTGCCCGGCGTATCTGGAATTTTCAGCATTTTCAATAGTTCGTTCTAGCACCCCAACATGGCTGCGTCTGATGGCATCCCGGAGATCTGAAAGAATAATTGATGGAAAAAAAATGTTTGGGGTTATACAGGGTGTAAACGTTATTTTGGGACACCCTGTAGTTATAAATTTTAACCAGTTTGTTAAGGGTGGGTGTGACGGAATTGTAGGGGTGGGAGAGTGGTTGGGGGGGGGGGCGGTGAAGGAGGGCGGATGTAACATTTTGTAGTAATGCCAGTGTAGTTGTTACCGGTGTTGTTCATGCTCTTATTATTCTTGCCACAGCTTTTGTGTGTTGTTTTTGTTGTTGTCATGGACGCCGTTGTTGATATTGTCGTTGTTACTGCTATTATTATAGTTGCTGTTTGGTTCTTCAGGCTGCTGTTATTTTTGTTGTGTCGGTGTGGTCTTGTTGTTATTGATGATGTTGTAATTGTTGCTGAAGTTATAGAGATTATGTGGTTATTAATGTTGTTGTAGCGGTTGTTGTTCATTTTTCCTCCATTCATTCTTACGTTCTCTACCATATCAAAGTGCTGTTTCTGCTTTCCGCTCTACCTATTCTACCTCTTCAGATTCATAACACTTATATCTTCTCCCCCCGCCCTTTCCACGTCAACTACAACTCATTCTCTTACATCATCTGTCACCCCCCCCCACACACACACACACACTTAGGTACCCTAAGTTACCTCTCTTCAGTTTTAAAAATTCCAATCGGTCATTCGCCCTCGTCAAGTCTCCGCAGTCTTCCAGTCGATTGTTCTCGAATTTTTCCTTGGCACGTTCTAGAGCTTCAATGTCCGTGCCTGCAGTGGCTTGGATCAGCTGGTTTCGTATCCGCCTCTGAAATAGTATATGTAAGTTTATTATTAATGGTACTGGATGGTTAGGTAGGTAGGTAAATACACATCCAGACAGACAGGCAGAAGAGGCTAACGGACCGATAAACAGACAGAAGGACATACAGACAGATCGACAGAAAGACACAACGTGACACATAGATAGATAGATAGATAGATAGATAGATAGATAGATAGATAGATAGATAGATAGATAGATAGATAGATAGGTAGATAGGTAGATAGGTAGATAGATAGATAGATAGATAGATAGATAGATAGATAGATAGATAGATAGATAGATAGATAGATAGATAGATAGATAGATAGATAAACTGTATAAAAATTTCCTTCGAGTCTTTCTGCTCGCCTCTATCTTTCTCTTATCGCATTCAGTTCACACCCGCGGTTCAATCATGACAGCACACTTGCCTTGTAGCCCTTGTCTGTGGCCTCGGGGAAGTCCCCGTAGGCTGAACCATTGTAGTTGTTGGTCTGTGTGTATTTAGACTCCGGGTAGCGCTGAGACCCCTCTCGGGTGTTGTTGTAGTTATTTTTGCTGTAGTTGTTGTTGTGTCCGTATTTACTGCCTGTTTCACTTCTCTGTGGTGAACCCTGGAAGAAAGGCGTGAATCATAATGACCTCAGTAAGACAGGTTTTAGCAACATCGAATTCACATCCGACAAATAGAAAAAAACAACAACAGATTTCACATTTATCAATCTAAGCCAGGGGTCACCAAACTTTTTTCACAGAGGGCCGGATAACTGACAGACTTACACGCGCGGGCCGCATAAGCAATCTGTTCAATACTTGCAAGCCAGAAGAAAAACTCTAGAGGAATTTTGGTTTGAGGAAGCTCTAGGTATCCTTGGTTTTATCAAACAAAATCAAGTACCATGGCGGGCCGGATGAACTGACGTCGCGGGCCGGCCGTAGTTTGGTGAACCCTGATCTAAAACAACTCCACTGCCAAATGAAAACAAAGATAGGGAGAGGGAGAGATATGCGGAGAAAGACACAGGGTGGGTGGGGGGGGGATTGGGGGACAGAGAGGGAGATGATGAAAGAGAGAGAGAGAGAGAGAGAGAGAGAGAGAGAGAGAGAAACAGCTAAAGAAAGGAAGAGGAAGGACAAACAGGGGAAAAAGAGAGAAATATGGAGAGAGATTAAGACAAGGGGAAAGAGACCAGAGAGGAAAGAAAGATTGAGAGGTTTTCTGCTCGGGTGGGAGGGGGCGGGGGTTATGAGGAGGAAGTGTTGGCTCGTGTGTGATCGATTCGTGCAACGGACCTCAGTATAATACGAGGTATTCCTATTTTTTGTTTTGAACCAGTTACGTTTAGTTTAATGTTTATAATCTAACCGTTGTACCCCAAAAACACCCCCTACCTACATTAATTTTCTTTTTATCTGATCATACTGTTTTGCATATCCGTACAACATGTTGTGCACACAATTCGATGACGTAGAACACACAATGTGAATGAATCTTCTTCATTCATAGAAGAGCGCTTACATTTTAGACCAACCAGGTAGAGCTACCCCAGCCCAGTCATCGAATTGTGTGCAAAACATGTTGTACGGATATGCGCTTCCATTTTACAAACTAACGAAAATATTTCAGAGGTATCTCCACGGTAAGATCCAGAGAGGGAAACAGAATTACGTTAATGATTGTGTTAGAAAAAAGGGGGCTATGTAAACAAATTAAAATCTTATCTTATTACGGAGAAAGGGTAGAATGATAGGTGGGACTGATGAATAGTTGTTTTTCCTCTCTGATATTAACCCCCCCCCCCCCCCCGCCTTTGTTTCTCCGAAGTTCACCAAACCGTGCCTATCGACCCAATTAACTTGCAAATACACTCCGGTTACAACGATTTTTTTCCTGTTGAAGAAAGGGTTATTGATCCGTAATGGCTTTCCATTGATTAACCCCTAGAGGCTGACGTTTGGGGATGTTTTGTGGTATGTCTAAATACTGAAGTTTTGATCCTCAAAGGTAGAAATATTACAGGGGCGTGGTAAGATTGGGATGTGGAGGGCTGAGGGTGGGGGTGTCAGATAGATAAGATAAGGTGAGATGTGATGAGACAAGATGAGTTAAGACAAACACGGGGGTGTGGAATTGTGTCAAATAGATAAGCTAAGATGAAATAACATAAGATAACATAAGATAAGATAAGACCAAGGAAAGATAAAAATTACTTTGTCATCCCTGAAAGGAAATGTGTAGCCACCCAATAAAATGAGGCACTTCGCGCATTTTGATAGTATGGGGATATTGGTCTCTCCAAACAGGTTATTCAAAGCCCTTCCATTTGGTAAAAAAAATACTGCTGTAATTTCATTAGCAGAGAAGATTATGACCTCTCAAAGACAGACGTGACTCAACCACAGTTTAGAGAAAAACGCTTTGAGAGTTTCAACTTTTAGACAAAATTATTGATGATGACTAGATTCAGAGTTAGTTTTGAGGCATTTACCCTTTTCAAACAAGATTATCATTTGGAAAAGGAATAGTAAAGAGGTTAAACTTTTCAAAAGTACTGAAAACGCAAAATCTATAAAATTGACCCTATGATGCGTTTTAAAGATTTTCTCGAATCAGGTAGTGCCTAAATGTGCCTCATTTTGTCCGGTATCTACACAAATTAATTTTAGCGCAGCGTTTAAGAGCACATGCATGATACACACCTCGTATGTGTTATTACATGAACATGTCATAACTCAGTAACTGACATAGTTAATTTTAAATAAAACGGAAGAGGATGAATTATTGTTTGATGAACCGTAAAGAATTGCTCACTTTTCTCATTCTCTGCTATCCTCTTACACCCCATTTTTCTCTCCACTCCCCCCCTCCCCTCCCCCAAATGCACGAGGATGGTTGGTGGGCCTTTCTGGTAGAGTCTCCCTCTGTCCTGTCATTCTGGTATATTCTGTCTGTCAACTAGTTTCTTCCCAGCACAATGTGACCGTTAACGTGTCCAAGCGCTTTCTCCAAACTTTGACTCAAAAAACTTACTCACAGAAAAACTGTTCTTGATTAACAGTTGCCAAGTTGCCATCATTTATGTTTAAAACCATGACTGGAAATAGCCTAGAGGCAAGGTGTCGCCTCTCATGCCGAAGATACCGGGTTCAAATCCCGCTCGGTGCAGGCATGTTGGAATTTGGGGAATTTTTCTCATACTTTCCTGTCCCTGATCCTGTGGGAGGTAGGATCGAGCACCTAGTCTTATCGGATAAGGACGAAAAACTCGGAGGGCCCGTGTGCATGTTTCGCACGTTAAAGATACCTTGGCAGTTGGAAATGTCTGCTCCAGTTGTAACTGGGGTGCAGTGACACTAAGGCATATTTCCCAAATGGGATTAAAGAAGTATACAAAATACAAAAAAACAAAACAAATCCAACGGGCCATGTGTATATATACTGTTATAATTATATTACGAGAACCTAGAGCATGAACATTTTGTCAGCACATTTTTTTCTGAAAAGCTTTGTTTTCATGTAAATTCACTCAACAGCAGAGACAGACTGGTGATTGAAAAACTTGGACAAGCTAACCTAGATAATGCTTTTCAAATAAACGAAATAAAAATAAAATGTATTATCGGTTTTGACTTGCTTTCAGAAGAACCAGTGCTCAAACCCTTGACTGGATCTTGGGGTGGGGAGAGGAGCACTTATGGGGATGCCCGGTGAACTAGGATTCTGGCTCGTGTCATCAAATTATCAAACCATCATCAGGAGAAGTTTTGACACAGGCACTCATTGACAAGGTGGAAGGATAGATGAGTGAAATCGCTGGAATAGAATGTTTGAAGATGGACGATGAGAGGCAAAATGACAGAGCTTAAGTTTGAGTCTGAGTTTAATTTTAATGACACGTCGGCGCGTTAACAGAAAGATGGACATGATGAATGGATAGACAAGGTAAACTTACAGATGGAGAAATGAGTGAATGAAAAGATAAATAAATGAAGTCATACCTTGTAACTTCCTCCTGCAGTTCCGTCACCTGCTGTGGAATTTTTGGACCCACCGCAGCCCATGTCTTACAGATAGATTTGTCCAATTGTCTTTGTTAGAGCTGCCCGTCTCTGCCACTGGTAAAAACACACCTTGATTCCTACGCAGCAGACACTCTTCTCTTTCGCTTGGTTTTCTAAGGTTCACGGCGACAAAAGATCAGTTCCAGGCAATTCCAATTGTCCATCCTTTCACAGCGCTCAGTAAATTCTGAAATGAAATAAAATGACATTGATTATTGTAAATTCGTGACGCAAACTATTTTTCTTGATCGAACGGGCAAAATCAATATTATGTCAGCATTATCCTATTCAAACTTCCACGAACTCTACCGGGTATATTTTATGTATGACTCGTGTAAGTGCTGGAATGACGCTCCTTAATCCTCAATAATATTCAAAAACACAATTCTCTTGTTTAGTGTTGTTTAAAGTTAAACAACAACAACAACAACAAACTAATAAACAAAAGCCAGTTTCTCGGTCAATTCTATCTTTTTGAGTTGCACGTCTGTTTCATGTTGATTATTTTTTGTTCTTACCATTTCATGGATGAAAGAGACAGAGAGAAAGAGAGAGAGAGAGAGAGAGAGAGAGAAAGAAAGAAAGAGAGAGAGAGAGAGAGAGAGAGAGAGAGAGAGAGAGAGAGAGAGAGAGAGAGAGAAGAAACTGTTGAGAATTCAGGCTGAACTAGATGTGCATCACATATAGATTGGAGCACAAAGAGTGTGTGTGTGTGAGAGAGAGAGAGAGAGACAGATAGAAAAAGAGAGAGAGGGAGAGAGAGAAAGAGCGAGGGAAAGAAGGAGAGAGCAAGAGGGGATAGAGTGAGATGTTAAAGAAAGACAGATTGAGAACAGACAGAGAGAGAAAGAAGGAGAGAGACGGGGAGAGAATGAGAGGCAGATAATGAGACACTGAGATAAAAGTAACAGAGACAGAAATCCTTGTGCTGGACAGAGACAGACAGCCGGACAGACACACACTCGGACACACAGAGAAGAACAATATTCAGATTTTCATGCTAAAATGCAAATACAGCACTCTCTTTTTTGTAATTGTTAAAAGTTTAAAAAAAAAAAAAGAAAACAGGAAAAAAAAAAATATTTATTCGGTAATGTCTATGCCAAAGATTTCTCTTAGGTATCTTTCTCAGTCCATATTTTTTGCGGTAAGGGATTAACAAAGTTTGTAAGATCTGAATATTTTACGTCTTCCTTCAATCGATTAATGTGTGGAATGTACTCGTGTCATTTAGAATGAGAAGCTGGAACAATCATGTAATCAAGGGTATCAGCTTTAGGACATACGCAGAGTTTGAAGAGAAAGGCTTCAGGTGATAGAGCATAATGAACCCATTTGAACACCGTTCTTCCCAGAAATAGAACACAGCAGTGTGTATTATATTAGTGTTGTCCCTCCAACCGTTGTTAAGTAAATTGTCCAGATATTAATTTTGTGATGTCTCTAAAACCACTATTA
Source organism: Onchidella celtica (assembly GCA_963931925.1). Classification (NCBI taxonomy): domain Eukaryota; kingdom Metazoa; phylum Mollusca; class Gastropoda; order Systellommatophora; family Onchidiidae; genus Onchidella; species Onchidella celtica. Next base: position 52,479,478 of record OZ007567.1, on the reverse strand, counting down.
AGTAAATTGTCATTTGTGATGTCTCTAAAACCACCATTAAATAAATTGTCCAGATATTTGTGATGTCTCTAAAACCACTATTAAGTAAATTGTCATTTGTGATGTCTCTAAAACCACCATTAAATAAATTGTCCAGATAATTGTGATGTCTCTAAAACCACCATTAAATAAATTGTCCAGATAATTGTGATGTCTCTAAAACCACCATTAAATAAATTGTCCAGATAATTGTGATGTCTCTAAAACCACCATTAAATAAAGTGTCCAGATATGAATGATGTCTCTAAAACCACCATTAAATAAATAATTGTCCAGATATTAATGATGTCTCTAAAACCACTATTAAGTAAATTGTCCAGATATTTGTGATGTCTCCAAAACCACTATTAATTAAATTGTCCAGAATCTCCAAAGCGCCCGTACTCTGGCCACGTGCACACACATTATAGAAACAAAAAAAAAAAAAAAAAAAAAGAAGGGAGACTAGAAAAGAAAGAAAGAAAAGATACATATTATTTTTTAGAAAGCATCAAGAAAAAAGAAAAATATTTAGGGAAAAAATAAAAATTTCTCGATTACGCATACTGAAATACGTTACGCTGTGAACAGTTATTAATTAACTTGCTGTTGCTAAGGATAAATTATTTGATGGCTATAATTATTCGCAGCGATGAAATAGTTCCAGTGGTTGAGTTCAGCTATCACGTAAATATCCAACAGTACAATACCTGTCAGCTGTAGTGAATTCAATGTGGAACTGAACAATGACACAGAGATCATGGATGACAAACACAGCAAAAAAACTTGTTTTAATCTCTAAACCAGTGATTTTCAAACAGGAGACATTTGGTTTCCAGGGGTATAATTTTCAAATCTAAAGGAAGGAATTTTAGCTACAGAATCGATTGAGGATGAATTTCAGTCAGCGGAGCAACTCCAAGCCGGGAAAGAATATTCTTTGGCAGGAAACAGAAGTCTTATGATATACTGAAATAAAGATTCCTTTATCATTTGCTTGAAGATACTAAAGAAATTTAGTTTTATAAATTGTTTCCATGATAACCACTAAAAGTGTAACACTGGAGAAATCATTAGAAACTGAAAGTTTGTATGGATGAGAGTGCGTGTTTTAGTATGAGATTTGGAAAGTGTATGCATGAATTATTGATGCAATGTACAGCGCATTGAGTAATAATTTTATTAGAAATGCGCTATGGAAACTCTATTTATTATTATTATTATTATTATTAGATAATTCAAAGTGCATTAAGAATTAAGTATACCTGGCATGATAAAGAAAGGCTCTGAGAACCACTCGTTTTACATGAAGGAAATTCCCATTTATGAGGTTATTACGTCACAGTTCCATGTTAATAGTGATTAACCTATAGGCAACTGCTAGATGCCCCAGAATCTTCTGTACTTTCAAAATATTGCAAACTTCCAATTTTTTTTTTTCAGAGCACCCACAAAGGACTTGGAAACCACCAGCAGGGCAAAACAGATAAAATGTTACACCAGATGGTAACGGAAGTGTTCAGATCCTAGACACCGTGTCTTGGTTCAGACTGCAAGCAGAGCAGAGAGCTACGAAATTAGCCGGGCTTTTATTTCCACTCGGGCTGCTGGACCTTCAGAGGGTGTGTGGGCCTACTCATCAAGTGACATTATTTCAGTTACTTCCGTGTTCATTGGAGTAGACCTGATTGAGCACTCTGTTCCACCCGCAGTGTGAACAGCCAAACTGTCTGCTCTACTCTGCTGAGTCCAAAATTGGCAAAAAGAAAAAGTTGTATGTAGCAAAGCCTCGCGTAAGAAATAATACCCAAACGTAAAAATATAAGGTGAAGAAAAAGGGAAGAAAATAATACCGATATTTCGGTTAAAGACCTTTGTCAAGGATAAAAAAAAAAAAAACAACAACAGAAAAAAGATGGAAAATTGAACAGATAAAACAATCGAACAGTTAAAAAAGATGTAGAATATGAAATATTTAAGACCTGTCTGGGACTTCAGTCCGCTATTTACAATCACAGATAGATCTATAGCCCTGACAGACACAAAGTACTAAGAACTGAACTTTTTAGTAAATTTCTTCTATTAGAGGCACGTCCTGAACTGTGTATTGGGCGTCAGTGAGTTAAAGGTTGGATGACTATTGACCGTCTCCACCCTACCCTCCGGCAAACCGTCCAGCCATTGTGACGTCCGTGTGTTATTAGCTTTTCTTTCGTTAACTTGACAACCAGACAACACATCGAATTTCAGACAATTGTCCGCTGGTTTTTCGTCTCAAATCAAATCGATATTGGAGTAATTTGGAGTTCGATGTATCGTGGGTTAAACTGCGAGAAAAATGGTGTAAATTTGACAAAGGTTTTACAGAAACAAAAAGTTACATTGAGCTGGAAATCCATTAACATTTTGTGTACAGTCAGAGCATTGTGGATTTGCTGTGACACCGGTTTCCAGGGCAGCAAAGATTGTCCTAGATCTGACAATTGAATGACGTGATATGTATTGTTTTTATCGCGCCATCTCTTACAACTTGCCTGGGCGGTGTCTTGTTACTACGTGTCTGTGAGTCATACCGAGTTGGTGAGTGCTCCAAAGACATCAAGAAGAAAATCTTCGGACTGTTTCTTAATCCCTCAGCGAGAAAGTGGTTGTGCCGGTGGGTGGTTGGGGGGGGGGGGGAGAGAGAGAAAATGAGGAGGGATTCCATGTCCTTTGAAATGAAAAGAGAGCGGCGGTGGGAGACAGACAGACAGACAGAAAGACAAATTGCCATAGACGAAAAGGAGGGGAGGGGGGAGAGAGAGAGAGAAAGAGAGAGGAGGAGAGGGAAGAAAAAGTGAGAGCGAAAGAGAGAGGGGGCGAAAGGAGTAAGGGGTGAGAGGAAGAGGGAGAGAAAACAGAGAAAGAGAAAGAGAGAGATAGAAGGGGGGTGGAGGAATGTAGAGTTTTAATTAGATTGCCCATGTTTGTAAGTCTGGCACATTCTGTGAGATTTGAATGTCTGTGTTACTGCAGGCCAGCCAGGTTCTCTTGATAATGTCAGATGGCCATTTAATGTCACCAAGTTAAAGTGGACATTAGCCTCTCAAGGGTTTGTTTGTCCGTTCGTTCGTTTGTTTGTTTTGCTTGTTTGTTTTATCTTTGTTAAACACGGGAATTCATGTCTTGACTTGCTAATGAACATGAATCTTGAGAGGCCACGAGCTGGATGTAGGAAGAAAACTGGCCAGTAATCATTCACGATCCTGGAGTGATGAGCTCTGCACAAACTTAAGCTTATCTACATTTTACATGTACAGATGAAACTGGAAAATCCTAATAATGACATTCTTTGTGGTGAATCAAAATAATAATGTTTTTTCATCCTTATTTTGAATAAGTCTTCAGAGTCCGGATTTTCCATCAAAGATTTTGATTTTTGAAGGTTTAATTTCGATCATAAAGTATGTATTTTATTTATTAATTGCAAAGTTATATAGTGGAAAAATTACCTAGAAATGACATATCTGCAAATAAAAAGCACATTTAGCAATAGTCAGTGTATGTAAAACTAAATTTGATTTTGAAGAAAGGACTTCAAAAGAACAAGCAGTTTGATAGATTTAAGCTGTGTTTTCACGTGTATGGAAACGGAAACGTCAAAAATCAACTAAGTAGTAACAAGAAAGAGTTTCCATGTGTGCGGAAAGGCCGTTCCTGTACAAATGGAAATATTCTAGTTTACTACTTGAAGTGCCTGTAACGTTTCCTTTTGCCGCCCCCTTTCCGGGAAACCCAGATTTATGATAATCTTATTTGAAGGTCGTCTTAAGTGGAACATCTATGACAAGATTATTTAGAGAGGCTGCTCGCTGTTCCAGAGAACTGAACACGGTTCGTGTCGGTGAGTACACATACAATGTCGGGTTAATAGAGTTATCTGTTGACATTTCCTGAGCAGCCTCAAGTTCCTCTCAACTCCGACAGCGCCGATGTTTGGCTTTTGTCTCATAGCGACGTCACAACAAAAACTACCTCAGACAATAATTGTTTAACTGGCACCCCCTCAAATCCCCACCCCAGGGGCGGAACCGGGTTCTATAGATAAGTTAGGGGAGGGGGCGATCACAAAAAATCTATAAGGCGATTTATATGTTTATTTTGTGCATAAAATTCAAACATACGGAAGACACTGTTTTAAGGGAAGTACATCAATGATGTTTTGCTTAAAATCGACACATGGTTACAGCAAACAAAAATTGATACTTTTACTACAGTAGGTTCATAGATTGAAAATGTAATTAAAATCAAAATAATTATAATAAAACCGAGTTTTATTTAATTATTTTACATAATACATGTGAAAGTAAAGTGAAAACAAAATAAAGCAAGAGTGAAAATGTTCGAATCAACTGCAACAGCATCTTTTGTCTTACTCGCAGGAGGCGCCGAGTGGATTCATTGACCTTCAGTGGCCGAGACACAAGGTAAAGAAAACAATCTCAACAAAGAAATAATGCGATTTGATTTTTACGGCGTAACAAGTAAAAAAAAAATTGCTGAAACGGTGACACTTTTGAAGAATGTGCTGAGAGGGAGCTGCTCACCCTTGATCTCTGCTGGGTCCGCCACTGCCCCGCCTTGCTTTCCTGATTGCACATCAAACATTGATTGACACGGAACCTTCAATGGAGTGCAAATTTATCTTGCTTCCCGCCTTCTTAAGACAATTATTGAATGTTTCATGGAACAGTTGTCTTGGAAAGTGCAACCCCGCTGGATAAAAACATTTCCTTAATGTACCAACCCATGTTGACAACTGCCCCAAGGTCTTAGGAGTTCGTGGATGTTTTTGCAGGGAATTCCATCCCCTAGTTTCTCTCAGAAGATCCCATGACATAGGAACACAGCGACTACTAGTACTAGACTCGCTAAAATGCAAAATCCACGGGAAATAAAATTCAGATGTCTGAGAGCTGCAGTAGTCTCCTCATTTTAATAAAATATAAACTGGGATGAGGTACTCAAAATTTCACCCAAACGGCGTGTTAAGCAACTGTTATATTACAATGATGCGTTCACCATCTCATCATGAAAAGATATATAATTATTACGCATATTGGTACGCACGGCTATTGTATCCAAATAACTTTTTGTCAAAGCGAAACGACCTGCTTGGCAAATTTTCATTATGGGGATCCCAACTTTCACATTCCACCTTTCACCTAGGCATTGTCCATCCACTGCAGGATGTAGCTCTTCGACAATGAATTCCATTACTTTCTGTCTGATGTCTTCCTCATCCATGTTGTCCCCCCGCCCCCCTCTCTCTCTTTTTAATATCATCCTGCCATCTTCTTCCTGGTCGTCCTCTTGTTCTTCTTCCTGCCCTTGGTTGCCATTCAGTGCAGAGTTTTGTCCATCTATTGCCATTCATCTTTTCCACATGTCCGGCCCAATTCTACTTTTGTTGTAACATGAATTTTACTATGTCCGTTAGCTTTGTTTGTTTACGTCTTTCAGTATGGGGAATTTTATCTTGTAGTCTGATGTTAAGCATTCGTTATTCCACTTTCCTCTGGGGTAGTTCTTAATTTGTTCGTAAGTTGTTTTGTAATCGACCATGTTTTGGCAACTATAGGTAATCGTTGGAATAATGCATTGGTTGAATACTTGTCTCTTTACGGACATTGGTAGTTCGTGGTACCGGAATATCTCTCTCCTTTTTCCAAAGCCTTCCAACTAATTATCTCAAACCCAAAGAAGAGAAAGAGACTTTTGCCAAAATTAATGGGAGCAAAGAAAATTCTCCCAGAGGACTTTGATAAAAAAAAAAACAACTAATTACCAACTTGTTCATACTACAGTACACATGTATAACGTAAAAAGATAACACTTTGTGCGGTGCCCGCTAGCGTGACAGTAAATCGTCCCTCGTCATATAACAGTCGCCGCTTTTAATAAACGCTACAAAAGCAACATGAAAAGAGGAGGAAAAAGGTGGCTTTTTATCAGATAAGATTTGTGTTTAACAACAATAGCTCCCCCCCCCCCTCCTTCTTCTCTCCCCCAACTGCATGTACAAATACTCTTTTCACAATGCCGGGATCAAACCTTTTGAATGTATGTGCTTGAGGGCTGTCCCCAGAGCAGTATGAGCGGTATCAGCAATAGCTGGTGATTGGAGGTGGCATTCATAAAGTGACTGGGTATTGCACATTTTTACAGAAGCATCTGTTGTTAAGGGAACGTAGTGTAATAACAAAGCCAAATAGAGAAACTACTGAGTTATGTTCACTGCTCATCTATAGCTTGCTGTGTAAACTACAACGGTCCCCTAACAACATCCGCTTCACAGAATGCAGTGCAAAGAAAGTGTCTGTGTGTGTGTGTGCGGGAGTCGGGGGGGGGGAGGAAGGGGGAATTCCTCCATGATATTATTTCCGTTCAGAGTTCGACAGTACGATGCACACATAAGTAGTGTTATAATATTAAGATTGGTCTTTCCTCTTAGTCAAAAGACGTTCCTGTTAGCACATGGACGTAGCAAATTTGGTCAACAAAAGACGGCCGGTACCGCTTGCTGAGCTCAAATAATCTAACAATCTTGGTACAAAACCCTGGTCACAGCTAACCCTGACATACTTGCGGGTGGGTAAAAATCTCATAACTGCTTGTGACGAACCTGCAGGAAAAATATTTACGGTAGGTCATACATGTACAGCACTACCCTAGCAGTGAGTTTCATTCAATGAAATTTTGATCAACTGGTTTGATTCACATACGTCACCCAAAATTGTGATGCAGCCCCCTCCCCCCTTCCCTTCCCCCAACTGCACAGCGACTGGGCATGCTCGCTTTCAAAGACTGGCGGTAATCTAAAAACAAGAATTGAAACTCCTGGGAGAACAAAACATAATTATCGCCTTGGAACTTTCGAACAAAGACGAAATAAAATTCATATTTTCATAGAACTAGGCGCAGAACTTGTGTGACTTCAAATTAAATAAATCAATAACTCTGAAGAGACAACCTGGGAAAGGGTACTCAAAATTTCAATCAAATCATGTGGCAGTTGCTGTTATATCAAAATGATGAGTTCACAGTCTCTTCACAAAGAGGCCTGGTAATTCGAGCTGCACAATTTCCATTGACACTTGTGGTAAAACTCAGGTGAAATTCATCTTTTCATAATTTTCAAAACACAGGCGCAGTTTTCCCAGTTTCAAAATGTTGTCACGTTTATCCACACGAAAGATTTACACATTGTGTGTTTAAAAAAAAAACAACAACTCAATTCGTAAAAAAGACAAAAATAAAAAAATGGAATGACAAAAACTGTAATACCCACTTTGAAATAAGCAAGCGATATCTCCCTATGATACTGTCTTATCTGATACAACTTTACATTTCAATGCTTGAGCCCCTCGGCCTTATCACATAGAACAGTTCTAGTTTAAGAGATTTGTTGACATTCCTCTTAAAAGACTCCAAAGCCACTGGCATTATTCATTAACACTAAAATCCTCTTGGGCCATGGCACATTTCCTTGCAAGTGTTTCAAATATTGGTAAAGCAATAGGGTCTCAAGTTGGTTCCTTGGTGATACTGCAGCGATATTTGTGAACATAGTTACTCAAACCAAGTTACAAGCGAGTACAGTATGCCCGTTCTCTGTCTGGTCCCGAGATCGCTGTGGTTTATGTTACACAACACTTATACAACCCTTAACAGAGCTGTTATGCTGGAGCTGCCTAGTGATGTTTGATCAGTTTTATTATCTTTAATATGGTCACCAACTTGCCATATCTCATGCTTCATCTGTTCTGATTTAAAAGACCTAAAATCCTCTTGTATCGGAAATACTGACTCACTGATAAGGTCATCCTTAAGTCATGTATGTTTAGTACAGCAATATTTGTCTTTAGTTAAGTATATGAGAGAGACAGAGAGAGAGAGAGAGAGAGAGAGAGAGAGAGAGAGAGAGAGAGAGAGCGAGAGAGAGAGAGAGAGAGAGAGAGAGAGAGAGAGAGAGAGAGAGAGAGAGAGAATTGCTATTTCATTGCAAAAGAGCTTTGAGCACACTGTGCAGACGCTACATCATTATCAAAGTAAGGCCTCCAATGTAATCATGAAAGGCTTTTTAACCGCCGAGCTTTCAATTCTATAAAATGGCATATTACTCATAGAAAGACGTAAAGATATACCTGGGCATATTTTAAAAGGTCTAGAAGTTTGCTATATTTTGAATACTTTCTTTGACTTTGAGCGACAACTGATTTGAACAGAAGAAAGTAATCCGACATTTTGAGCCGAAAGAAAAACGACTCATTTCCTTCAAGTAAAATTAAAAAGTATGACAGGAAATTTCGTTCTGAGCATCAATTTACACACTGGTGATCGAAATTCAACTTTAAAAATGACATCTATTTATTCCCCAAATCTGCAGGCCAACTTGTTAATGTAATTCATCATCAGGGGCGAGGCTTCCTCATAATCAAATAATCAGTGATTACCCTTCGAATATTAATTCTAGAATTACTACGCTTTTCAGATCGAGCCCAACTCCAAGTCCATTTAGTCAGTTCAGCATTCTGTTTTATCTCGCTATTTTGGGTTTGTTGCTGTAGTCTAACACCCCTCATCGAAAAACATCTTTGTAGGGACCTACATCATATGAACTGGTCCAAAATCAGTGATTAACAAAGACGAAGAAGACTTGACTACACCCAGAAGAGAGCTTGAGCATAGCCTGTATTCGCCAAAGTGGCGCCGCAGACAGCAAAATAGTGGGGGGAAAAATAGGATCATAATCAAAGTTTGACCCGATTTTACGTACCTAGGCAGGTTTTTCACTATGCGGTCGTTTTCATCACAATCGAAAGGTAAAGAGTAGAGTGAAAGAGTTTGTGTGCATTTTGGTTTGTTTGTTTGAGGTAATCTAAGAATAATTTACTCTACGCACAGCAAGAGCTATCAAAGCATAATAATGTATAGTTTAGATCTAGATATAACTATGATCAAAATCAGTAGAACGTATTATGAACATCAATTCACTTGATAGGTCGCTCGAAACTATACCGCAACGGCAGATAGCCACTTCTCCGAGATCGCTACACATTGTTGTGACACAGAGATGCCAGTTAAGCACTTTCTGCCATTTAGTATTAATGGGTCTTTTTCGAGAAACTTTATGAGATGGTAGAATAACAAAATCTCTGGCCATGAATATGACAATAAAAACTTGCCGTTCAAATTATATTTTAAAAAATGGATGAAAAATATGAGTCTTTAAGTCTGTTATTATGAATGAATGGTATTTTCAGATTAGTTTGGCTTGTAAATTGCTGCACTCCTGTCCTGTTGACAAGAATAGTCCGCTCTTTAGATTTTGCAGTGCCTAGCACCCGTTTCATTGTATTAGTCCCTGCATTTATAATTATGTAATATATGATGTACCCATACGTCCTATTATGAGGATCTTACTAGCTTAAATTCTGGTTACCCTCTGCAGAGGGCCACGCTTCGCCCCTGTTCATCGTTACTAAATTTTAGGTGGTTGTTGAAAGCCGCAGGAATCAGATTTTTGTCCTAATGATCTGTTAAGACTAATGCGTCTTGTTCGTGAGGCAAAATACAAAATGGAATGAATAAATGAATAATGATATTATGACTATATAACGAACAGGATGGACGTTGGAAAATGTAAACTTTCGTGCCTTCGTCATGCCTCAGATCTACGGTGTTACATAAGCTGATCATTAGATCAGGGTCAAGTGTTGACGAAGTGTGTGTGGAACAAATTGAAAATGCAGAAGTCCAAATTTTGATATTAGCTCTTAGGTTTCATGTTTGTAGTTCCCTCTTTCAAACACAGAAGGTCAAAGACAAAAAGAAATAAAAGAGCAAGTGAGAAAGAAAGAGAGAAAAGAAACAAAGAAACAAAGAAACAAAGAAAGACAGAAAGAAAAAACAGACTGACTTTAAACCAGACGGCGTAGATTACCCCAGAACGGACACTTTACTGATTGTATTTTTAGCGTTGCACATTTTATTCTCGATGTTTCTCCCTCTTTCTTTCTCTGAAACCTATTCCGAACATCTGTCAAAATGCTGCATTCCTGGCAAAGTTTGGACTAAGAATGTTGTTAAAGGCGCCAAGTCTAATGATAAACCCAATTAGAGAAAATACTGAGTGGTGTTCATTGGATTATAATGTAAAAATCAACTCTCCCCCCACAACAGCCACTTTGACAAAACCATGTTAGTTTGAAAGACAATTAACCCTTGACCGATGAAATCTCACATACGGCAAGTTCAGTCGGCAAATGTGACAAAATAATCATACCTGTCAATCTGTATTGGGAAACCACCAAATGATAATTGTTGTTTACTGAATAAGAAAGCAGAGCGAGAGAAAAACAGGGCGTTGACTGCAAGACTACTCTGCACCACAGGGAAACTAGGGCGAGAGAGAGAAAGACAGAGACGGAGACAGAGAGACAGACAGAGAGAGAGAGAAAGAGAGAGAGAGAACAAGAAGACAGATAATAATATAGAGATAGACGGAAAGAGACAGACAGAGGGAGAGAGACAGAGACAGACAGAGAGAACGGCAAGAGAGAGAGAGAGAGACAGAGACAATCAGACAAAGTCTGACAGAGAGAAAGACAGTGAGACAGACAGAGACAGTGAGAAGCAGAGAGAGAGAGAGACAGAGAGACACAGCCACTGACATGGAGACACGCAGAAAGTGACAGAGAAGCAAAAGGACAGACAGTCAGAGAGATTGAGACTGGGAGACACAGCGATTGAGAATGGGAGACACAGGGATTGACAGACAGACACACAGAGAAAGCGACAAAGAGATAGGGAGACAAACAGAGAGACAGAAAGAGACAGCGATATATAGGACGGACCGTGATTTTCCAGATCGAACAGTAGGAATAACTTCAATAAACTTATCGATTTATTTCTCCGATGACCTGCCTAGCGGAACCCTTTGGTTTTGTGTTGACAGAATTAAAAGGAAAAATCGTATTGATCGTTTCTTATTGATTTTTTAACAATAACCAGTGGTCCGCCGGATCTAATCTAGCGTGTGGAAAAGGTTTGGGGAGGGGGGGAGGGGGGTGGGGGGGGGGGAGAAATTCGTGGAACCAGAAACTGATATAAAAGAACAAAGACACCGGCAGGATTAAAGTACGAAGTGGAAAAGATAAAAATGCTCAGCTTTTATCCCGGATTTCCTTTCTAGGGTAAAAAAATACACGATATGACGAGGAAACCCATGCTGATCGTATCACAAAAGCCAAGTGCAACGCGCTGAGCCAACCTATATTGAAGTCTACACACACCCCGCTACACGGAGTCGGTACATTATTTATCTCCACAGATAAAAGTACCACACCCGAGAATTTCGACTTAAGACTTCACCCTTCTCACTGACAACCCGATAAGACCCCAGGCTTCGATGAGGCAGACCTATAGGTAATCAATGATTCAAAACCAATACCTTTAAGCGAATGTATACCCTGTGTGTGTAAGTCCGGGCCGGGTAAATACAAGAGAAATACGGGAGGGTACCGCGAGGGTCGTACGTTGTTGATAACATCACTTGTCTGGGGTTTCCAAGACAGGAGGAATACACTCGGGCTATTGTCTGTCAGGCTATTCTGTCTAGATCAGTGGTTCTAGCTTTTTAAGACCTGTGTCCTCTTAATTCGAAGTGGTTAGTTCTATGCAATTCCTAAGTCCACAGGAACTCTAAGTGAGTTTCACTGAGATCTGACTAGTCGGCCAATGCATGAAATCTCATTGTAACACAATGTTGTGGGCCCACCAACCAATTCGTGTGCTGATCAAAATTACGGCCAGTGCGTACCTTGGCTAAAACAAACGGTAGAGGTGGCCATACATATCAGCGAGTAAGAATCACTTTACTAAGATAAGAATCACGTTATCATCCCATGGGGTAAATTCACATTCACAGAGTGTTTAAAAGCGCGTTCATGGTACGCAGCTAACTCATTATTACATAAACATATTCGTAACTCAGTAACAGGCTTATTACATGAAGTAACATGATATGGAACCTTAGTAAAATTAATATGGCACACATCTAACTATAATGTCTTCTTGGGCCGAATTGAGAAGAACATCAACAATCTTCTTCTATAGAAACCACATTAATCGAGGACTCTTATTATTAGGGCGAGACACCCTGGAAGAGCTGACCTATTCAGGGTCATAACATTCCAGAAAAACACTTACGCACTGCATGCACAATCCGGAATAAAAATATAATAAAATATAAAAGCGAGTCCGTAATTTCCCAATACATGTAATGTACTCTAATCCGCAGGATAGATATTTCCCTACTGAAAAAAAAAAATGTCCAGATTTCCCACAGGTTAAGATTTTAAGATTCACTGATCTATACTATGAATCCCTGGTGTCCGTGATAAGACATTCGCACTGTCGAAGAACGGAGATTTGCAAACCAGACCTGAATGTGTGATCGTCGTATCTATTTAAGATTATAGAACATGATTATTTTGTTCAAGACAGTAGAAATTTATACCTGGGGAATTTCATTAATGTTTTCTGTCACTCGTGGGTGGAATCTACTTTACACCTTAAGGCCTGTTTACACTGGTAGGTTTTAGGAATAGAAAAAAGGAAAGGAAATCTAGTGGAAAGCCTGTCGCGTTTACACTGTTCCGAAATCGGAATGGAATCCGACCCTTTCCTATTTCCTTTCCGATTTCCCCCTGAAACGCTGGAATAGGACCATTCCTATTTTCATTCCGATTTCGGAAAGGTTATGCGTCACGTGACTACCGCCTCGGTGTAATGGCGTTCGGTAGACCTATCGAAGAAACTTTCACCCAAACATTCTTGAGGGCGAGAGCTGTCTATTGGATACTAAATCGCCCACATGTCATAACAAGCCGACGAGAACTAAAGCCCTTGGAATTTTAGTGAGTGATAAAAGCCTTGAAATATCAGATTAATTTCATATTCATACATTGAAATGCTGAACCGGACATTTCCTTCGCTCGACGAGTGAGAGGCCAGCGGACGCCACGCGAGCGTCCATCCCAGTCACATGACCAAAACAAACAATGCGCATCGCTTCTCATTCAGAAAACGGACTAATGTAAACAAGCCGCGTTTCGAGGGGGAAATCGGAAAGCAAAAAGCGGAAAGCTAGGAGAGTTCTTCCCCCACGGCCTCGATTCCGTTTTTCTATTCCTAAAACCTACCAGTGTAAACAGGCCTTTAGATCTATACATGTCATAAATCTGAATGTGAATACATCTGCATAAGAGGCACCCTGCTTTGCCTGGAATAAACCTGTGATCTCTCCCTCTTTCTTTCTCTCTCCCTCGCTTGCTCTTTCTCTATTATATGACAGATCTCATGTGCACCAGAACACAACGCACTCGTTTCTCTAAGTAGGGACATGCACCGAATTGAACGTGTGTCAACCAAAGTCTCCCATGCGCTAAGTTTATCAAATTAATGGAGATTTAAAAAAAATATCATTGTATTTCCCGCAGCAAACTCCATGCTTAAATGTTTGCCTGGAGCTTAAATTAATTCTATAATTTTTGGAATTGTCATCAGGTCTTCAAACATTGAGGGAAAAAGGGGGGGGGGGGGGGTAAAGTGTTCTGCAATGAAATACACCCGTTGCTGTGTTCAGTGCGTGAATTCATAAAAATGGTATTCCTCCTGGAGGCAACAGGTGCATGAAGCAAGTTTACTATAATTATGTTAGTAAACAGAAGGATCACACCTTCAAGTGGCGGTTATAACTTGCAGATAAAACGTAGCAGAAAAAGTAAAAGGTGGCCGTATGTATACATGCATATATTATGTACTTGCATTTTGTTTACAAGTTTGTTTGTTTGTCTGAGCCTTAGTCTTTTCAGCATAATCGCAATAATAACATCTCGATGATAATCATTATTATTGATTCTTACATGTTAATATTAAAATAGTGTGCTCTGAACTGAGGGTTCAACATCTAAATGATACGTTTTTCACGTTCACGTAGAAATATTCTCTCAAAACTGTCAAAACAAAACACTGAATTCAAAACAGGTGCTTTGATATTAAAAAATCGATACGAAGTTATTATGATATCTGGAAAACAAATCGGAAGGGAAAGACGACTAAACTTACGTGAGATTGAAATGTTCAAGAACAGGGACAGAAAGGGCAAGATCCAGATCTCACCAACGCTCGTTGCTTTCTTAGCTATCTGAAGAGACGAGCCCTGCTAATCTTGAATAGAAAACTGTACTAAGTAGAAAGTTACAAGAGGATTTC
>OZ007567.1:52345141-52460141 GCA_963931925.1 Onchidella celtica | reverse complement strand
GATTGCTACTTGAAATCTGTAATGATAACATTTGGCTCGATTTTTTTTTAACCTACAGTAGGCTAACCGTTTCCAGTGAATGACCCATCTCGTCCTTTCAAAGATTATAAGTTGAAGTTTGGAGATCAATCATTTGCCACTGGCAACTCATTCACTTTGACTTTTCTCTGGCCAGGTCTACAAATCTTTTCAACGGTATGCGTTCCTAGAGAGAGTGACACATTGGCGTACTTTCCCCTATAGTTTATAAGCGGGTAGTACAATGTACTGCTGATTGAGCTCATAAATTTGTAGTCTATTGGCCACACACACACACACACACACACACACACACACACACACACACACACACACACACACACACACACACACACACACAAAGAAGCAGATTGTTCGGTTGGAACCTCTTAAACCATTCTTGGTTAAATGTGTTATCATCAGACGTAGGCAGTGTAAAGAGAAGAACAGATGGAGACCTGACACTTTTATGAAACCCGTTGTGGAATTTTTAGTGCAAAAAACAGTGCGATGTATTTTTTTTTTACGGAAAATTCTATTTTGCTTCTACAAGAATAAACAGACATACAGACAGAAAGACAAACAGATAGGTAGGTAGACAGGCAGATACACAGACAGACAGACAGACTGAAAGACACACAAACAAAAAGGTAGGTAGAACAGGTAGACAGACAGACAGACAGCCAGACAGACAGGCAGATAGATACATACATACATACATAGACAGACAGACAGACAGAAAGACAGGAAAAGAGATAGGTAGGTACACAGACAGATAGATAGATAGATAGATAGATAGATAGATAGATAGATAGATAGATAGATAGATAGATAGATAGATAGATAGATAGATAGATAGATAGATAGATAGATAGATAGATAGATAGATAGATAGATAGATAGATAGATAGATAGATAGATAGATAGATAAAGTAAGTTACCAGAGCCACTCGACAGTATCTCGCCAGTTTGCATAAATCAATGATCAGGAAAACCCCACTGGTTACCTTTAAGAACAAGCGCCCTTGACTGACACTCTGGAGACAACAGGCAATAAATCAACATTTATTGAAGGCCCAAATTACTATATTATTGTTCTCAACCTCACAGTGTGCACGGGGGCTCTCGAATTTATAGTCTCGCTTCGAAACGTGCACTGCACATCTCATATTTCTAAAGAGACTTGGGGAGATATCAAACTAAGCCCAGTCAGACACAGTCAGCTTCTGCCATGATTTCTTTGGTATACAAATTGCTGGCAGAGTGTGACTGTGTGTGACCGGGCTAAATATGATATCTTCCTTAGCTTGGGTGCACATTTGCCGAGTTTGATCGGCCATTTAGTTGGACAGTGACGACACGATATTCAGTTTCAGAGAGATTAAACTAGTCGGTGTGCGAGATCATAATGTGACGTCATCATCCAACCAGCGGCCGGTTAATATCGAGTAGTGCGCGCCGAAGCTTAAAGTCGAGTGTGCACTGCAAGGCCGTGGCTTGTGGTGTGTTCAGTATCAACCTAAGTGTACCTTGATATTATAATGCAATCGGTACCTTTGCTTCTTCAAGACTTAGGAGGGTATAGACCCTTTTAATTTACCGTCCTCCATATCACGTGATTTGCAAACAAAATGGCGGCGTGCCCTACTTGTAGGGCGGAAGCGGTGGACAACGGTCGAACGATGCCATCCTCTTGTTGGGCACCCAACTGTACAAACCCGTTACAACGGAAGCCATGCGGCTCCCCGCAAATAATCGTAACGCGGAAGTTGAAAGGGTCTATAAGTTTGTCTTTTTTAGAGATCGTTGTTGCTTGTACGTATGGTCCCCAAGTTTTTTTTTGTTACGCTATGTATTTTACGTACGTAACACGTATACGTATACAGGGTATGTATTTTAAAGTCTTTTATGGCTCCAGAGCTAGAGAGCTCCTCCCGATATTCTCCCGAAATACTCCCAACAACAGCCTTAAATAAATACTCTTTCAGATTTTCGTTTTGTTTTCCTCCTGTTTTTTGTTTGAAAGGGTAAGGGGCAGGGTTAGGGATTCGATAAGATTTAGGGTTGAGGATAAGGACGGGGTTAGGGATAGGTCCGTATACGTAAGAACCCCTAGCGCAAACCGCTTGGGGACCGTACGTAAGGAGTAACAGCCATTTTAGAATGAGCGGGGGCTCAACATCGATTTTCTCGAAAACTGTGTTTTATATTTATTTGAAATTTCACCTAGGCTTATATTGCACACTAAACCTAATTGAAATGAATTCTGATTAGTCAGACTATGGCCTGAGTTTGAGATTGCTTCTCTGCACTTTGTGCTAAAACCGAAAGTAGATCTAGCTATTAAAAACCCATTTTTACAGTGCTAAACTGGGTGAAACACTAAAATGTGTTCAACTTAGGTGTACTCCAGTGCATAGAGTATTGATCCATGAGCATACATGGTTTTCCCGTTCAAGATGAATACACATTTTAGTGACTAAGTTGCACCATTTAGTACTGTTTGACTGTTTATTATTTTTTCTTTAATGACTCTGTCTAATTACAATTCTTTACAAAATGCCGAAAAGCAAGCTCAAAATCAGGCTTTAGGCTATTAATAAAAAATCATTTCCCTTAGGTTTAGTGTGAAATGTGAGCCCTTGCAAGATTTCAAATAAATCTAATAGACAGGTTTTGAGAAAGTCTTTGTTGACCCCGCTCATTCTAAAAAAGAGGCACTATAACATCTGCTGAAAGAAAACAAAACAAAACATAACAAAGCCATCCCAGCCAGTCAGAGTCCTTTGTCTCTCTGACTCTTGAAAAGAAAAACAACAACAGCAACAACAACCACCGAAGATGGATGGTTGAGTACCACTCCTAGTTCCTTTGGACCCATGGACACGCCAAGCGGGGTTTAGGTGTGAACTAGACATTAAAATGACATGTACTACTCATTCCATGTAATTCTGACTGTCAGAGATGGCATAATGTGGTCAAGTCAAGAAATGCCATTTTTTCATGCATTGAAAACGATGGGCTTAACCTCGATTTTTGAGAGAAAGGAGAGCGCAGAATGGCGAATGTGATTTGATTATTATTATTATTTCTATTATTATCATCGTCGTCATCATCATTATCACATGTATCATTACTTGTTAGTGTTTTGTTTTGTTTCAAAGAAGAGACGGCTCAGAATAAAAACTCAAGAGCTGTCGTAGTCTGTAAGAGAGAGAAAGAGAGAGGCAAGCAGAGAGAGAAAGAGAGAGAGAGAGAGGGGGAGAGACAGAAAGGCAGAGAAAGACAGAGAGAGAACTAGGGATAAGTTTTGTAAAGGAAATCCTAAAAAATTCAGAGCATTACAAACAACAGAAAAAAAAAGGATTTTGCAAAAAGAGAGGCGGGGTAATCAAAAGAAGGTGGGGGTGGGGGTGGGGGGGGGGTGGGGGGACGGCAGAAAGATGGACAAGAGCAGGGAGGGGTTGGAAATAGGGAAGCAGGGCCGGCTTCAGAGGCCTTTGTCCCCAGTTCTGGCCATGTTCTCTGCTACGGTCCCAGCTAGCCCTTAGTAGTGACGGCAGAGCAACTAACACAGGCCCATACAGGAAAAAGTCAACAATTCGCCACTTAGCAGTTATTGATGACGACTGGGCCACCTATATTGATCTCATGTTTCAGGTCACACCACATTTCGTACAATAATTCCACTGGAGACACCAATATTGAGATGTAGCGTACCCTGCCATGCAACGAGTTTCATACAATCCAGCCCCCCCCCCCCCCCCGGCAAATCATGAAGTTAGGCGAAACAGACAGACAGTTATGCAACGATACTCCGTACTTCATACAGCCCCACACCCCCTCTCCATCCCTCACTCTCATTTTACAGTGATTCGTGAAAGGGGGGGGGGGGGGTGGAAACATGTAAAGAGTTATATCCCTTGTCTTTCTGAAGTCAGGAAATGTCCAACGTTATTTCCCTTGTGTGTCAAATGGAAATTATTTAATGGAAGTGTATATCCGTACAACATGTTTACCCAAAGCGCGACTGGTAAAGGTGGTATGGTGTTCACTAATTTAAAATGACAATACATGGAATAGTCAGATGGACCTGGGGGCGTGAGGGTCTAGTCAGTTTGTATCAATGGGCGGTAGTCAGATTGACTGATCAAGCGAAAAGTGGTTGGGGTAGCCATTGGTGATCGACGTACACTCAAGTATATTGTTAGCGCAGATCACGCAATCTCCGAGCAGCTGAAGTCGTATTGTTTTGCTCTTAAGCCGATTCATATTTTTAAAAACTATGCAAATTAACAAGGTCAGTAATATAGTATTCCGGTGTGTGTTCTGCGTCATCGAATTGTGTGCGTTGTAAGGATACGCGCTTCCTTTTTTTAATTCTCTCACCAAGTTTTGAAAAACCAAGGGAAGTAGTTCTTCTTTCTATGATCATAGAATGGCTGAATTACTTACTTCCCTTGGGGAAACTGATAATTCTTGATTGGTATTGTAAAGATCACTTCTTCAGGTTATTTTTCACTTCCCTCCCCTGTGCCAGGCTATCTCACTCTTCTTCATTTAAAACTGATTAACTGATTTCTTATCTCCCGACATTCGTTCTTGTTTGTTCAGCTTTTTGCAAAACTGAGAAATTCCACGTTAAACGTTTGAGGTTTTAGTATTATGCTGTTGCTAGGGAACCATATTATTTTACACAGTAAGAGACAGATGAGCAATGAACACACCTCAGTATTTTCTCTATTTGGTTTCGTAATTAGACTATGTTCCACTACCACCCAGGGGCGAAGCATGGCCCCCTGCAAAGGGTAATCAGAATTTAAGCTGGTAAAATCATTACAATAGGACGTATCGCTACATTATATTTACATAATTATAAATGCAGCGACTAAAAGTACTAAAACAATGAAACGGGTGCTATGCACTGTAAAATCTAAAGAGCGGACTACTCTTGTCAACAGGAAAGGAATGCAGCAATTTACAAGCTAAACTAATCTGAAAATACCATTTATTCATACTAACTGGCTTATAAACGGATATTTTTCATCCATTTTTTAAAACATAATTTGAACGGCAAGTTTTCATTGTCATATTCATAGCCAGAGATTTTGTTATTCTAACATCTCATAAAGTTTCTCGAAAAGGACCCATTAACATTAAATGGCAGAAAGTGCTTAAGTGGCATCTCTGTGACACAACGATGTGCAGTGATTTCGGAGAAGTGGCTATCTGCCGTTGCGGTATAGGTTCGCTCGACCTATAAAGTGAAGTGATGTTCTTGATACGTTCGACTGATTTTTATCAGTTATATGTAGATCTAGATTATATTATTATGCTTTGATATGATAGCTCTTGCTGTGCGTAGAGAAAATTATTCTTAGATTACCTCAAACAAACAAAAAAAAATCCACACAAACTTTTTCACTCTACTCTTTACCTTCGATTAGGATGAAAACGACCGCATAGTGAAAAACATGCATAGGTAAAATCAGGTCAAACTTTGATTATAATTCTATTTTTCCCCCACTGTTCTGCCGTCTACGGGGCCGCATTGACGAATACAGGCTATGCCCAAGCTAGCTTCTGGGTGTAGTCAAGTCTTCTATGTCATTGTTAATCACTGATTATGGACCAGTTCGTAAGGTGTAGGTCCCTATAAAGATGGTTTTCAGTGAGGGGGGTTGGACTGTATAACAAACGCAAATAGCGAGGTAGAACTGAATGCTGAACTGACTAAATGGACTTGGAGTTGGGCTCGATCTAGAAAGTGTAGTAATTCTAGAATTAATATTCGAAGGGTAATCACTGATTATTTGATTATGAGGAAGCCTCGCCCCTGCTACTGTCACAAATCCCAGACTGGGAGATGCGATGGTTATAACAAGACAACAATCACGAACGAACAAGTATAACACTTAACAGAACAACCCATCAGACTCACACATTTATTAAACATAAATATAAAGATAAGGATAACAGTGCAATTACATACATACATTATATTCTTCAAGTTAACTGCCGTCCACGGCCTTCTTCCGTAAACACACTTCCTAGGGCCCACAACCCGGTAATTACTCTAAAGACACCTCGGCCTCAGCCTCTCCACTCAGGGTCTTAATGACACACTAATATTCTTTCACACCACAGTCTCTCAATAGCGCCTCCCTATGGCAATACACCTTAGCCTCCTATACACTTCACGTGGCCATAGCAAGTCAATACTTCAATTCACATGAATATCTCATTCGCACAGTAATACATCCATGTCACAGTAATACATCTTAATAGCACATTCACGATCATATATACATCCTTGTCTGTGGCCAGACTGCCACGACTCATGTGCCTCTACTGTCCTGCACCGACAGCTTCACTTCTGGCCGGTGTGTGGCCTTCGGCCCTATGCTGGCCTATCCCCTGTGCTCACCGTAGGCGGCGCTCTTCGGCCCGACCCCGGCACCTACAAAAATAACATTACATTTTTATAATACCATACCATTTCTAATCACTTCACCCCTCATTACAACTCATGAAGCGTACACACAATAGTTCACATTTCACTCACCAAACATCTTACGGTAACACCTCCACCGTATTACACCCTACTCACTCCCGCTACAAATTCATGAAGCTAACTTCCATCTATCGCTCATGGCGCACATTGCTATATACAGTATCAAGGACTTCCACATTCCTCACATATACTTATTTACATCATGGTCGTAGACGAATATAATACATCAATCATAATTATCAATCATCGTTCCACCTACCAGTCATCACTGGAAAACACTGTCACAATCTCCCGACTGTTCTCACTCACGTCCGTCCCCTAGGACCTTCTAACTTGCAGTGATAGTAGTACAGCGCTCTCGCTTCATGCAGACCCCCCCACTCACAACATGCACGCTTTTCATTACCCGTGGGCCGTGGGTTAACTTTACTCTACCCCCTTCCCCCGTAACTACTGATCCCAGCTCACCTGCTCGTGACAGCTACCACCAGGCATTATGATAAGGAGTTGGAATACATCGGAACAGCGAAACAGCTTGATGAGTGCCACAACGCATTTTAAATACGTGCCAGGGTATGCATTTGTTATACCTCATCTACATACTAAAAGATCTCGAGGTTTTTCAAAAAATGGAGATAGAACAAACGAGAACTAAGATTGCGATCTATTCAAACCGCCCCTATTTTTGGGTACTTTTACACCAGTCTGAACGTGTAAGGGTCTTTTACATTCATTAGTGAGGTTTCACAATTTACACCTATGGAATTGTGATGTAAATGAATGTAACTGAACATCCATACAAAAAGACCTCAAGTGAATTGGACCTGATGTCAAATTTGATGAAAATAGATTTATATCTTACGCCTACATTATTTTGTCGGTGTTCTTGACAACGTCGTCATAATTGATGTAATTTCGATCATTCTGTCGTTCATTCATTCATTCATTCATTCATTCATTCATTCATTCAATCGTTCATTCATTCATTCATTCATTCATTCAATCGTTCATTCATTCATTCATTCATTCAATCGTTCATTCATTCATTTATTCATTCATTCAATCATTCATTCATTCAATCGCTCATTCATTCATTCATTTATTTACTATGTCATTTATAAATATACTTAATTTTATCCACCATTTTGTATTAAATATATACTTTAACAATGTTTAACATGCCGTGTATCTACATGCACGTAGGCACCAAAGTGTCTATGCAAATATCTGTGTACATTTTCATGTCTTACTACACAATAAGAAAAACTTTCTGCAACACGGAAATGTTATACAAAAGTCGCCAGCACTGTTATTCTCATAATCCGCGAGTTCTGATAGCTGAGAAATACCAACATTCAGAATTAGATTATACTACAGAGTATAGATATATAGAGAGGTTTCACTATTGGTCAGTTTGCACTGCGAGACACGGGAGGCTCTGCCAAACTACTGTTAGCATGGAGCGGAAAGTAGGTCGCTGCGCTAAACAATATATTATTCGTTTGTGCATTTCCACGGGGCAGTAGGAGCTTACAAACGGTTGTAAATAGCTTCAATCAGTCCAAAAATATGAACAAACCACAGTGAACAGATATGCACACTATCTTTGGTGAAGAAGGTCTCTTTCAATTCTTCAATTTCTTGTTTACCGCGGCGACCTAGTTTCGCGATTTGGCGGAAGTGAACCCTCTCTATACATCTATACTCTCTGATTATACTACAAACATACTCTCGACAACAAAGCCTATTTCTCAAAGTATATAAAAAAAAAAAAAACCTCAGGCATTTTCATTTCTTTAATACTGTATGAGATTTTTATTCCTGGAACTGGCCAAAGAAACAAATAGACAAACAAATAAATAAATATCTCAGTCTGAGTGACTGACATTTTCACACCTCCAACTACCAATTAACTGTTGGGTTCAGTCATTCATAAACATGTCTTTCATGACTTACGTCCATCTTTCCCATGGGAATGTTATGAATGTTCAACAGTCAAATGAAAACAGAATAGATCAGTTCAAAATAAAAAACATTACAAATCTTATTATAAAAAAAAATAGTGACGAGAGTAATTCATTGTGGTGCAATTTCGCCCCTTTTTTTGCTCGGCGCTACAGCCTAAATGACAGTTTCAAAAAGTATAAAACTAATATTCTTAAGTGTCAACTAATCCAGTCCAATCGCTTTTGTATCCACCGAGTGTGTTGATTTAAGTTTCATATATTTTTAAATAAAAGTTGTACCAATGTAAAAAAATACAATGATCTTTGGTTTGGCTCCCTGTAGTAAGCATATCGCACCAGAAACGATGTATTACTATGCGTTCAGTTCGGTGCCCGCAAATCTTTCTACCAGAAATGAGTGCGTAAAGTGAGCATGAAATCTGTAGTAAGACTGTAGAATAAGGGAAGCTCTAGACCAAAGAGAGAGAGAGAGAGAGAGAGAGAGAGAGAGAGAGAGAGAGAGAGAGAGAGAGAGAGAGAGAGAGAGAGAGATAGGGAGAGAGAGGGAACCATGGGTTCACAGGTTTATCCCAGATAATGTCGGGAACTTCATTGCTGTGTAATTTCGCCTCTTTTTTTGTTCGACGCTGCAGCCTAAATTACAGTTTCAAAAATTATAAACTTAATTTTCCTAAGTGTCATCTAATCCAGTTCAATCGCTTTTGTATCGAACGATTGTGTTGGTTCACGTTTCAGGTGTTTTTAAATAAAAGTCGTAAAAATGTAAAATACAATGATCATTGTTTTGGCTCCCTGTAGCAAGCCCACTGCACCGGAAACGATGTATTAATACGCCTTCAATTTGGTGCACGCAATTTCCCTATCAGAAATGAGTGCGCAGTGCTCTGGTGCGCTTGAAATCTGTAGTAAGGCTGTAGAAAATGGGAGGCTTTCTAGATCACAAAGAAAAAGAGAGGGAGAGAGAGAAGGGTTTTCAGGTTTATCCCGGATAATGCCGGGAACCTCAGCTAGTGGTGTAAAAAAAAAAAAATTTGGCACAACATGACCTTCGTTCTTGTTTGTTCCAACTCCACTTTTTGCACAACTGAGATGTTCGACTTTAAACTTTTGCAGCTTTAGTATTATGATAATGAGTTAGAATAAATCGGAACTGTGAAACAGCTTGATAAGTGCCACAATGCACTTTAAACAAGTGTCAAAGTGTGTATTTTTTTATATCTCTTCTACATACAAAAAGATCTCCAGTTTTTTTTTTTTAGAAAATGGAGATGGAACAAACAACAACTAAGGTTGCAACAAGAAGAGTTTAGAAGGTTCTGTAATAAAATTATAACAGAGACTATCATATTTGTCATATCAAATTGATCATGAAATTGTAAAATGTGTACAATTTTGCCCATGGGATAGATTATAATCCTTGTTAAGTCTGAGACAATGTCCGTTTTATGAATTATCTCAAGACAACCAGGCACATGTGTTTCAACTCTTACGTTTTGGTCAGTTAATCACGTCTTGGATATGTCAGTGTAGCTCAGCTGTCTGGTGGTATAGTCTGCCATAATTATGCCAAGTCTTAGTTCGATAACAATAAAATTAATAATCTGTCCGTGTCATTTCAAACGTCAATCACAGGAGATCTCAGTCATATTATTATCATTGTTCTTTTGTAAAATATCACTCTGGGTTCAGCCGTTGAGTCACTCACAGCAATCAATACATTCCATCACTTTATGTCATTATTAAATGTATAAACAAGGACTTTAGTACACGTAACGCCACTTATTCAAGTCAAGTAAAATTCAAAATTTCATAGGACCGTTAGTTCTGTGACGTTAACTGAAACAAACCAATGGGAAACGTGGGATATTTCCATCAAGAAACTGTACACATATGCAACAATTCCATTCAAATACAGACCTTGCAACTTTTCCATCCTCTGATTTTTATACTTTCAATATTTTCAAGAAAAATATACGCACTCACACGGAACATTAGGTACACACACAACATTTCCAAAACACAGAGCATAACAACGAAACATTAAGAAATTATCTGATACTTTTCAGTAACTGTGAGGTTGTTTTTGGTTTGTAGCTGTCTCAGTGCTGGCTGAACAGATAAAACACATGCTACAGTGTAGGTACGTGTGAGTGCGTGATTCACTGCAGTAAGGGTACGGTGGAACTTGATTAATATTTAATTTTATCAGCGGATGTATGTGGCCGATCTCATTTAGTATTCACAGTGCTTGTCGAAATTGACTAAATATGTACGTACAGCTAAACCGAGCTGGGTTGCATTTCCAGTATTCAGGTGGAGAAAAAAAAAAAGATATTTCCGGCAGCTCGGCACATCGCTCGGACAGACTCGGTTATGTCCGTGTGGACCTCAAGTTTTAACCAGTCACGTGCAGTTTTCCAAAGTTTTCTCCATCTGTTCACGTGACCACTGTGCATTCAAATCTCGTTCCACGCGCTCCAAGAAGGCACTGTAGGGCTGGCGATGTCGGCGTCGGTGGCGCTAAGAAAGTAACAAAGAAAATGAAAGTAACGTTTCAATTCGTGGTCCGTCTCACTTACTGGCGTATCAGTAATTTTCTACATTTACAGGAGTGCACTGCAAAGTTGCAAAGGGAGATTTCTTATGTGCAGCCATGCATGTGACAAAAAACGTTTCTGCATAAAGTTTAAAACTATATGCATACGTTACTTTATGAGAACATAGACCACATCTCGAGCAATGCCAAGGTCAACGTAGAGACGTGCTCATTATCATGTAGGTCACTTGGCAACCGTAACCCCAAACCACTAAAATCATTGATACGCCATTAAGTGAGGTAGACAACGAATTATATCATGAGGTTAGACAAAGTGAGCAAAAGGGGAAGAATGTATGGAGAAGAGAAGAAATAGGGTGATATCCTGAAACTTTTAGCGCTCAACTCTTTCCTTTTCACATCCACTTGTCTAAATCTATGTGATATTGTTGTGTTACACATAATCTGTACACAGAAAATCAGCTCTCATCTAGAGTCATGTATCATCAGATAGTCTGATCCCAAAGAAGTGGACGAATACTTTATTTAAAAACAAACGGAGAGCGCTATAGACGATCTTTTTTGCCATCCGCAGTTCGAAATAGCAGTGTTTCTTGGTGTAGTTGTATGCTGTTGTTAGTTTTTCCTAATGGATTGTTCTTACAGTGTGTGTGTGTGAGCAATATTCTTACTTGTTGGTAATGTTGTGTGAGCAATGTGCGTGTGTGGTGTGCGGTAAAGACTTGCAGGTCTTAGATACTGTATTTGCTGTTGTACTGTTACTGAATGCCGTGAAAACAAATTTCCTGGAAACAGGATAATAAAGTCATATGTTATCTTATCTTATCTTATAACACAAAATTAATACTACACACGACACACACAAAAATCCACATTAAATGATAGTAAAAAAAAAAATACGCGCAAGTTATTATTAAAAAAAAATAGAACTCGATATGAGTTGATACTCACGCTAAACGCAGCGTTTTTCTGAGGCCACGTGACCTTGTCCAGAATCAACTGCCCCTCCCATTTCTTCTTGCCTGACATAGGCGGCGCCATCTGTCGGCCGGACACTAGGTCACGCGAGGTCGGTTTCCAGGGAAGTCCGTGTACTGGGCAGATAAAAACAGATGATAGATTAACTTAATAGACGAGCTATGACTGTGACTATGTAGTCAAGCGATTAACCAAATACTAAGGCCAGGAGTTAACAGCTGAGATAGAAAAGAAAATATAGTCCACTGAGATGAGATGCTTTCGAAGACTCCTGGGCATCTCCTACAAAGTACAAAGATCATATCACGAACGAAGAAGTTCGGAACATAATCAGGCAAGTCGTTGGGCATTACGAAGACATGTTGACCTTGGTCAAGAGACGCAGGCTCAAATGGTAGGGCCATGTCATGAGATCATCAGGGCTTGCCAAGACATCCCTGCAACTGCAAGGCACAGTGCAAGGAGGGAGAAGGAGAGGCAGACAGAGGAAGAGATGGGAGGACAATGTCCCAGAATGGACGAGCTTGAGGTTGAGTGATACAATCAGGAGGTCAGAAAACCGAGAGGATTGGAGGATGCTGGTTGCCAGATCACCTATGGCGTCCCAAACGGACCACAAGTCTACGGGATAGAGAGAAAAGGCGAGGAGCACACTAGTGATTTTGTAGTTACTGTCCGAGAAACTATTTAATTACCGGTAATCAAAATATTACATTTCACTTTGCAAATTAAAAAAAAACAAAAAAAACGCGTACGCTTCGAACAGCGGGACCGTTTGTTCTATTCCAGTAACTATAAGTAGTTTCTCGACTTGGGCAACTAAAAAATCATTCGTGTGCACCTGGACATATTGGAGAGTTCAAACTATGCGGGACTTATTCCACCCAAGGCCCATTCATAAAGTGGGTGTGCTCGGAAAGGGAAGGGGTGTGGCCGTTTGCACCCAGCGTACGAAACTTGGGGAACTACAGTATTTCTGGGCATAATCGATAGTATTGCCAGACATAGAGATGTCATATCTCGTCCAGGTAGTACAATATTTGATAGCAAGGCAACAGGTGGTCCATGTGAGGTGGATGTTCAAGAGGGTGAGTGAGATCAGGTGCAGCCACGATAACAGTTGACATCTGGTGAGGTGACACTACCGATGATGTCATGTCTGGCGACCTAGGAGTCAGGTGAGTAACTGGAGTAACCCAAAAATGGGTCAGCTTCATTCTTTGTCAAACGGGTCACCCATAAAGTACATTCGCCTCTTGGGGGGGGGGGGGGGATTGCCAATACAGATGTAGCCATTAATATGCGCATGCGAGACGTGTATGCAAAGCGTTATGTAAATTATATACATATACACATTCTATGACACCTGAAATGCAAATGGTTGAGATCTGTAAAAGTCTTTAGGCTACTCACTCTGGTTTAGTCTCTCCGACTTAAACTTGATGTTGTAGGGATCTTTCTCGTAGTCGGTTACAAATTCATCCAATCCGAGCTTGGACAGGGGCGGATACTGCAGGAAGTAGGAAGAGCGTGTCAATCATCTTTGTGTTCACAAAATGCATGTCAAGAGGTGCAGATACAATACAATGACACAATGAAATACATCATATCAGTGTGAAAAATTCTTGCCATGGCAAGTTTAAATGATGAGCTGGATGGCAACGGGATACATTTAACCCTTTTCGTGTCAAGTTATGATTTTCAAATTATTGTTACCTTTAAACTATTTAGGACCATAGCAGTCATTTTTAAGTCCTCGTTGTAAATAAAACATTCATAAAACCATTTTCATTTTGAAACATCAATTTTCTATAATTGACTTCCACTTTCTGTCCAGGCCACTTTACAAAAGTAGGTACAGTTACTATTATGCGCTGCTGGCATTTAAAGGAGTCAATGACTGCAGTAACTCAGTGGTGCAACTCGTTAAGGTAGGTAATTGTCGTACGTAATGCACACACATTGTAATGACACTGTGCTCATTTTGTTCTCGACGTGTTTGATCAGACAGAACCATGAGCGGCGTACCAACACCTGTTCAATGTCGGTACCAGTATAGGACTTTACAGTTTGGTTTTCTAAAGGCAAAAGCTTTGTAGAAAAGATCGTAAAACAAGTTCATTGACGTTCGCTGTTTCAAAAGTTAAATTTGAGCTATCTAAGGATAAAAGGTAAGCCCGAGGACAAAAAACACACTGTCTAAAAGTGCACGGGCAACGATATGAAACAACATGTTCAAGAACACTGTGACTCAGGTCGCTGCACTTTTCTCATCGTACTGTTCGCTTTGTTTCACTTGCATCGCCGATTACTGAGCTTGCACATATGCAAAGATTTATTTTTGAGCTTGTCGACTGAGCATGCATGTACAGAGGGGTTTCACTATTGGTCAATTTGCACTGCGCGACACGGGAGGGGCTGCGAAACCATGGTTAAAGCCCTATTATACGTTCAGATAGACCGGACGCTGGCCGGACGAAATTTGGCCTTCTGCTGTGCTTACGACTGATCGTATCGTGTAATAAGGGAAACAGCTGAAATCGTATGGTATGCCGGCCGGTCGATCTCTCGCCCATCAATTTCCGGTGTCTCCTGATATTTTGTCGTACGGTTTGAGTGAATGGTTGGTGCTGCCGCTTGCCTTTGAAGTTTTTCCTCGCCGGAGATGGCATGTCGTTTTACTAACTTGTTGAAAACGACATGCTAGCATGAATTTGATATTAAATTCGGAATCAGCGTGTCAAATTAGTTAAATTGGTCGCAAGAGCTTCGTTTTATTGCTTAATAAAAATAATTTTAAAAATCTATCTTTATAGCCATTGAATTTTTCAAAAGTGGCGGGGTTGTGTGTTGTGTATCACAGTAGCATCCCTTGTTTCCACCCGGTCCATCGTTTGGTCAATCGTAACGTGTAATCAACCTAGCGGACTACGATTAGTTGTAAGCATAGCCGAAGGCTAAACTGGTCCGGTCCATCTGTACGTCTAATAGGGCCATTAGCATGGAGCGGAAAGTAGGTCGCTAAGGTAAACAATATCCATTTGTGCATTTCCACGGGGCGTAAGAACTTACAAACGGCTCTAACTAGTTTCAACCAGCCCCAAAACATGAACAAACCACAGTAAACAGATATGCACACCATCTTTGGTGAAGACGGCCTCTTTCAATTCTTGTTACCGCAGCGACCAAGTTTCGCGATTTGGCGGATGTGAGATCTCTCTATAAATTTTACATACCCTCTGGGAGAACGAAACATGTGGCCTTGAACTTCTGACGAACTACGAAATAAAATTGAAAATTTTGTAAGAGCACAAGTTCTGTGCATGAAACAAACTAATTAATTAATATAAGAACTTAAGAAATGGATCAGAATGTTTTGACCTGTCTGAAGTCATGAAGTTTTGGATCCTGGAACTGCCCAGGGGAGTACATGCCCTCGGTTACAAATTTTCTTTTGGCGGTGAATGGCCGGTCGATGTGAAACCTCGTGATGATGTCTGGCTCTCTCGTCTTCTGCTGGAACAGTCTGGGCAGGCGGTCATCATCCCTGGAAGGTCAGCGTGATAAAAGATATTTAAACAAAGAGGTCCCAGAAGCAGTTGGTATGCAGGTGACCTGTGTACGATCTCCGTGAATAAAACAATGCTCATTCATCATGAGATTTGTAATGTCTGTATGGAAACTTGAGGACAAATCTACTATCTGTGTGGAGTTCATGTGGACAAAAGTATTGTCTGTATGGAGAGAGATCACACAGACAAAATGTACGTTCTGTCTGCGTAATGTCCATGAAGACATATGTACTCATTTTGTGCAGATCATGTAAATAATGCACTGTGTGTTGATTTTTTGGCAGATGTACTGTATGTGCGCAGTTCATGGAAACCATATGTACTGTTTATATGGAGATGGAGAGATCACACAGACAATTTACTGTGGACAGCATGCAGACTAAATATGCTGTTTGAATGGAGATCATGTAGACAAAACTGGCACAGGTTAAGTGTATATATACAAAGGCACTGTCTGTATGGAGATTGAGTTAATGTATTGTCATTATCTGTGAGGAGAAAATATAGACAATGCTTTGTATGCGTGATATCATTTGACAAAATTGTTTCCAGAAGCGTCAACTGTATCTGTAACACCCGTGGACATCTATGACTGACCTGGGCCGCTTGATAATCTCTCTCTGGCCAGGAATTGTGCCGTAGTCCCAAGGTCGCATGGACTCAGCTGTGTTTCGCTTGGGAGGTTTGGGGTCAAATACCACGTACCGGAAGTCAGGAGGGGGACGTTTCCAAATGTCGTCATTCTGTCGTGCTGGAGGAAGTCTGGTAGAGTAATGGAAACAAAGCTTTTCATACTAGCAAGTCTAATTTTCCATCATCTGATTTCAAAAGAGCCAAGACAGTTCAAAAGTTCACTGTCTGATTTGAACATTTCAGATTCTCTGGTTAAAGCGGATTTCTTCCTCCCTTTCTTTCTTTCTCTAATTCTTTCTTTCCTTCCCCCCTTCTCTCTTAAATAGAAGAGGTGGCATTTATAATTAATTATACCACAGAAAAGGAAATGTAAACCCTCAGATGAAAGTGGAAAAGCTATTAACCCCTCTTTGCCAATTTTCAACTCCAAATTTGTCTGTTGTGTTTTGTCTGTCTTTTATTACATGTCAGATTTACTTCATATATTGCTTACATGTGTTTGTTACAGGTCCCACTTCGAACTGCTCATTAAGTTTTTTTTTTTAAAATTAGTGCCGAATACATTTATTTATCTGTATTTCATCTTAATTAACCTTTTCATGAATCTTCTTTAAAACGTGAATATATTCTGCTGAAAGGTGCCACTAGATTCTCTTTACAAGATCAATATTCTTTACCACAGCCAACCCATCCCATATTGTGCCTACCAGGGGGACTAGGCCGGCCTGAAAATCACAGGCCCATGAAAAGTGGCCCACCTGGGCCCTCCCATCTCTGTTACAGTTAGGGAGGTATCATATTAATCCCGGTCAGACACAGTCAGCTACTGGCAGACAAGAAGAGCACATCAAAATTTCCCAATATTCTTAGTAAATCCGGGAGGACACTATCATACTAAGCCCGGTCAGACATAGCCAGCTTCTGCCATTATTTCTCTGGCGTACATTTTGCTGACAGCACCTGACCATATCTAACCAGGCTTAGTATGATACCTCCCTTATGTGAAAAGTTTGATATATATTACATGTCGCAGTTTATTTGATATACGTAGCACACGCGTGTCACAGTTTACCTGAAATTTTGACTGCGTGTCTGTAGTAAAGCTTCGTCAGCGTCGTAAGACGTCTTGGCCTGGAACCCAAACTGGACAAGGGCCAGGCTGCTGGGACTTTTGTCTGTATGGACAGAGGACTGACCACCCGCCTCTTCTACGCTGCTGGCACTGGTCAGGCTCATTGTTTGTACCCGGTGTGACGTCACCAGATGTATGTTCGACTTCTACCGGGTGTTACTGTGGATGAATTTTCTTCATTTGCACGGTCTGAAACGGACTAAATATTTGGCATACTTTTTGTGTGTGACAGTGTGTGTGAGGAGTCTATGTGTAAACGGCGAGTGAGAGGATAAATGCACATTAATGGTGTTTAATACTGATAAATAACACTGTATATAATGTTTCGTCCCGTTAAGTGCAAGCTCTGGGCGCTTTACAGTCATTAATTTTTCAACTCACACTCAATTCACCAATACAAAGAACATACTAAACATGGAACAACAGTCAGAAACAGCTGTGGTTACATTCTATCGATTCAAAAAGACATGTTTTCATGCGTTTCTTAAAAATTTCAGTGTTTTGTGTTTCTCATAGTTTGAGACAGAGAGATATGAATGGGTCCTTTTGTGCAATCCTGCTGACCTATATAAGCCTGATTTGAAATGGTAGGGTAAATAATTTGGACTATGCCTGGGATTCGTGAACATCGCTCAATTTGGAGACAGGTGACTTGGCAAAAATCACATTTCAAGACAATGAAGCTTTCACCAGCTTGAGCAAAGTCAAATATTCTCGGGCGCGATCGTAAAACAAACCGAATAAAACACTAAGTAATTCTTTGCCTTACTATTAATTTTGTCAATACGGTATATGACATACACCACCAGTACTCAATCGGAGCTATGTGTTAGTGATAGCCGATTCGTAAATGAATGAGAAAATCGAAGTAAACATGAACCAAGGTTTGCTATGGCATAGAATTTCATTGTAGTCTGGACAAACATCGATACTACCCAAACAATTTAAGTGTATTTATTTTAAAGAGTTCAAACCTTCGGTTGGCAACTTGAAAAACAATATTGAGGTAGCACGAAATATCTTGGGGTTCACCTGAAGTGGCTTGGACTGTATTTAAGCTTCAGTAAAACTTCGCTTATTGAGGGACACTGCCCTTTTTGATAGAATGTATGTGTTCTGCAGTGTCCTGTCTAGTTTGTAGATACGCCTTTTTCTGTCTGAACAAGCCGGGATATTTCATGCCATTGAAACCATGACAAGATGGGGAAACTGTGATGTGAGAGTCCCCAGTCTCATTGTCAGTCACTTTGCTCTGTCGTGATGTTATGTCTTCCTAATGTCACAGTGTGTGTTCACGTTGTGTCTATCTAATGTCACAGTGTGTGTTCACGTTGTGTCTATCTAATGTCACAGTGTGTGTTCACGTTGTGTCTATCTAATGTCACAGTGTGTGTTCACGCTGTGTCTATCTAATGTCACAGTGTGTGTTCACGTTGTGTCTATCTAATGTCACAGTGTGTGTTTATATTATGTCTACCTGATGTCACAATGTGTTTTTTACGTTGTCTACCTAATATTACAGGGTGTTTTTTAATGTTCTGTGTACCAAATATCACAGAATGTGTTTAGGCTGAGAGCACCAAGTTAAACCTGCTTTGCGTGTTTTTTTCACTCAGTGTGCGAGGTTTCTCTATTCAGCAGCTGACTCAAGACAAATCTGACGCACCCGAAGTAGTAAGACAGACTTACTTGTTTCAGTCTGGCCAATGGGCAAGGTCCCGTTTAACTCTATAGTCCACGTCTCAAACCATAACCAAGACCCAAACCGGCTTGTCTCAATGCGCCACTATCTAAATGTCTTGTGTTTGACTAGCTGCACTGTGTGAGAGATGTTTCACATCATAGTCTGCATGGTGTGTTCATTAACTTAATAGATGTGTTGTGTTTTATGTGCTACAATTACAGTGTTGCAGTTCACGTGTATTAAAATGATACAGAGACTGACCCAAACACAGAACAGACAAACAACAGACGAACGATTGGCTGGCTGGAAAACGATCGAACATGGTACTGAGAACAAATAACGCAAACATACTAACAGTCTAACTCTTGATCGGTGCAGGTATGCCAGTTATTAGTTAATGTGTAGGACAGAAAGCTGTTGGGACAGACAGACAAACATACCTGTAACAAACTGTACGTTATATAAAATTTTTAAAATACGGTCTTCAGATCAAAAGGTATACGGGCGTGTCCTGGTATAAAAGGCGAAGTGTCGCCATGAATGTTTTCAAAGAAAACGAGGGGAGAAGGGAAACGTATGGCGTTTAATATCTAGGTATTGTCAATATTGACTTCTCAAATTATCTTTATTATATAAATTCTGTTTAAAAGAGATCACAGAACAAATGATGAAGAAGGTTCAAATCTTTATCAACTGTGGCTGTGTAGACAAGTTGACCATGGCTGTATATTCACTGCACTTTGAGGACTAACTCAAGCCCGAATTCCTGAATAAAAACTCAATTCACCTAAGACATATTTCTACCTTTGTCTTAGCTCATCCACATTCGAAATGACCACATCAAAAAAAAAAACTGACCCGCAAAAGTAAAAATGTCGAGAAATGTCCGGTGCACTTATCAAGAAATGTCCATTGTTTCAAGTCTCTCCAATTAACAAGAACGGACTACTGAAGTCCACAAGTTTCTCCAATAGGAACTACTTAGACAACACAGCCAGACTCAGTCACGGCTGACCTGAGGCCACAGTTAATCTGTTCCGGTTGACTTGAGCTCCCCTGACTGGCCACCCGATATTCCTACAGGTCCGGAGAGTTGAACGCCGGCCATATCCGGGCATAACTTTCTTTAGTTCCAACCACACACAGTAGCTACCATTCCCGATTGTCAATAATCAATATTTTAGATCAATCAATATTCGCAAATATTGTTCGGCGCGCCCCTGCCTGGTAAAAAGCGGTGTAGATATAGAGACGACGACCACAGTATTGCTGGATATCGTAGGATGAACTGATTTTACCTGATAATGTAAAGCGAAAAGGTGTTGTAAATGTACAAATGTAGTTATACAGATATGCTTTACGACTTATGCAAGAACAGGCACCAAATAACTTGTTGGCGCTTGTGTTTCAGTGTGTGTGTGGGAGGGGGCAGAGATTTGGGGGCAGGGGGAGTGTATTTGACCTGACTGAGAAACTGCCAACACCCACTCAAGAATAGATGGATATCATGAAAATCTATTTCCTCAGGCGTTTCCCGCAGAGAAAGGGAGAGAGAAAGTGTGAGAGAGAGAGCGTAGGTGTGTATGTGTAAGAGAGAGAGAGAGAGAAAAAGAGAGAGGGGGGGGGAAAGAGAGAGGGGACAGTCAGGGATAATAGAGGGGGGAGGCGAGGAGGAATGGGGAGGGAGAGAGGGGGAGACAGAGACGGAGACAGAGTGGAGAGACAGAAGGGACAGAGAGAAAGAGGGAAACAAGCAGACAGAGACGGAGAGAGAAAAAAATGAAAGAGAGAAAGAGAGACAAGGAGAGAGTGGGGTGAGGAGTAAGAGAGACACTCTGATATAGCTGAGCGTTTGTTATCTGTGTCAAATGGTCTGATTAGCCCTCTCGTGAAAAACACAATAATACTTCAAGCCGTCCTCTCCGTGATTACGTCGGTTTTGTTAATTCATTTTGCGGGGCAAAACTAAAAGCTTGTGGATCTCAGATATGTACCATAATAATAATAATAATGATAATAACCATAAAAATTTTATTTTTATCTCTACCATACAAATGGCGAGCTGGCCCATCAACATAGGAGTGGTCTATGTCACAAATCCCCGACTGGGAGATGTAATAGTTATGACAGGACGACAATCACGAACAAACAAGTTAACACTTAACAAAACAATCCATCAGACTCACACATTTATTAAACATAATTATACATATAATAGCGCAATTACATACATTATATTATTGAAATGAACTGCCGTACAACGGCCTCACTATCACACACACTCTCCCTCGGATCCACAATCCGGTAGTTACTCCTAAAGGCACTTCGGCCTCAGCCTCTCCCCTCAGGGTCTTAATAGCCCATTAATAATTTACTGGCACCGCAGTCTCTCAATATCACCTTCCTATTGTCATACACCTTAGCATTCCCCTCGCACCTCAGCAGGGCAATAACACATTATTATTTCCATAGCCATCAACATGGCACCAACATAGTATCCGTTCACTAGCCTATCTACATGGCAACAATATAGTATCTCATTCACTCTCATATCTACGTCCCTGTCCGTGGCCTGACTGCCACGACTTTATGTGCCTCTACTGTCCTGCACTGACAGCCTCACTTCTGGCCTATGTGTGGCCTCCGGCCCTATGCTGGCCTATCCCCTGTGCTCATCGAGGTGGCTCTGCGGCCCGTCCCCGACACCTACAAGAATAACATTACATTGGTATAATACCCTACCATTTCTATTCACTCCACCTCTCCTTACAACCCATGAAACGTACACACACTAGTTCACCTTTCACTCACCACACATCTTACGGTAACACACTTCCATCGGAGTACACACTAATCACTCGCGCTACAAATCCATGAACTCACTTTCATCTATCGCTCGTGGCGCACATTGCTATGTCCAATATCAAGGACTTCCACATTCCTCACATATACTTATTCACATCATGGTAATAGACGAATATAATATAATACATCAATCATAATAATCAATCAACGTTCTACATACCAGTCATAACTGGAAAGACTCACTAGTCTTCTCGACTGCTTCCCTTATGTCCGCCCGATGGGCTCTTATTCACAGGTCCGCTCCGTCGGACCTTCTAACTTGCAGTGATAGTAATCCAGCGCTTTCGCCTCATTCAGACTTCCACACCACTCATACACGCACGCTTTTCCCACTTGTCTGCATGAGTTATTTTTACTCTTCCCCTTTCACGTCTTTTCCTATCCGTCTGTCGTGAGCTCTTCTTATTCTACACCCGCTCTGTAGCAATCCCCTTAATTGCACTCACTCCACTCGTGACATCATCCCCCACCCCAAAAAAATTAATGCAATTAATTTCAAATCGCATCAAGATGACTGTCAACGAGTGAGCGTGAGCAATACCTACACTAGAAAAATGACCTAGCAGTTCCCCTAGTATATAGAATACCGAAATCAGGGGAAAATATGGGGATCAATATGGCCTGCAACATGCATATATGTGTCACATCATGAATAGCTAACTAAACACAATACTTAATCCAGAATCAAAAACCAATCAACCTCTCAACCATTCTTCATATCATATTTATAATGTCAATATTTTAAAGTCGACTTATTCACACAGATCCTGTCAATGTTCCTGTCCTCCGATGTATAAGCTCCTGAAATCTTCCCCTAGGCTCGACTAAGGTAGTCGGCGATATGATTGCTGGTTCCTGGAATTGGTTGAATAACGAAGGTATACGGCTGTAAAGCCAATGCCCATCTAGACAAGCGTGGACTGGACGAACGATTCTTCGACAAAAATGTCAGTGGCTTGTGGTCTGTCTGGATACAAAATTCTCGTCCCATGAGATAACGTCCTAGTCTCTGGACGGACCAGACAATGGCAAGACACTCACGCTCTATCACAGAATACTTTCTTTCTCTCTGCAATAACTTCCTACTGACATAACATACAGGATGGAGACATTCGTTCTTCTCCTGTAGAAGACAAGCGCCGACACCAGAGTCCGACGCATCCGTTCTGAGGATAAAATTAGATCGAAAATCGGGTAATATCAGAATGGGTGACGATGATAATGCTGTCACCAAATTATCAAATGATGTCTGACATTCAGACGTCCACTGGACCTTATCGGGTTGTCCCTTCTTAGTAAGGTCAGTAAGAGAAGATGACAAGGAGGAAAAATTTGGAATGAACTTTCTATAATAATTTAAAATTCCCACTAAGCTTCTGACTTGTTTCTTTGTTTTAGGGATTTGCCACCCTACTAACTTGTCAATTTTTGTTTCTTCAGGTCTCTGAACACCTCTACCCACAATATGTCCTAAGAATACTATCTCTGGACCTGCCAACTCCATCTTTGCGGGTTTAGCAGTTAACCCAAAATGACGTAATCGTTGAAAAATTACTGTTAGTGTCTGAATATGATCAGACCATGTCGACGTATGGCATGCTATATCGTCAAAGAATGACACGACATTAGGTATGTCTTTCAACACCAATCTCATTAATCGTGCAAACGTCGCTGGTGCGTTTACCAACCCAAATGGCATGACCTTAAATTGGAATAATCCAATGGGCGTTTGGAACGCCGTGTATTGTTTAGACTCCTCAGTAAGCGGGATTTCCCAATACCCTTTCGTTAAATCTATCTTGGAAAACCACGTGGACCCGGCCAATGAAGCTATTAATTCCTCCTGAAACGGGATAGGCTCCCTATCGCCTACCGTAATAGTGTTCAATCTTCGAAAATCAATACAGAACCGCACCGATCCATCAAGTTTTTTCACGAGGACGATGGGTGATGAATACGGCGATGTTGATGGTTCTATCACATCTAACTTCAACATTGACTCAACTTCCTTTATGACTCTATCTCTCGAAGAAAAAGGCAACGGATACGGTCTAAGAAATACTGGCTTATCCGAAGTCAACTTTATTTGGTGCTGGATCACCGTAGTGCGACCCGGCAAATCCGTAACAACATCCGGAAATGACGCTAACAGGGTCTCAAGTTCCCTACTCCTTGAACTCGTAAGGTCAGGGTTAATTTTTACGTCCCTGTAACTTTGTGTCGCAGTTAACTCCGGCAATTGAATTTGTAACTCTTCCTGCGCCTCGGTGTCGCCTACGTCACAGTCCAACTGGTCTACGACCCCCGTACAAGCAGTAGAGAAGACAGTCTCCTCTGGTCTTGTCTGTGCACACAGATACTGTGGTCTCTCATAAAATCTCTGTAGCATATTAACATGGAAAACCTTACTCGTTCCATCAATGTGGATAGCGTAATCTACCTTTGAAACAACTCGCTCAATAACATAAGGGCCTTTCCATGTCATCAATAACTTATTATGGTCCGTAGGTAACAACAACAGAACCTTGTCTCCTGGCTTAAAAATTCTCAGTTTGGAACCTCTATCTTTATAGTCTTTTGCTCTTTTCGAAGCGATACCCGAAGCTTCTTCTGCTATAGTGCGCGCTGAAGATAGTCTTTCTCTTAAATCAACAAGGTACTGAAACACCGAAATCTGCTCATCGTCTCCCGATGATGGCGACGTCATCATGTCCCGAAGAACATCAGTTGGGCCCCTAGGACTACGACCGTACATCATTTCGAACGGCGAGAATCCCGTTGACTCCTGCCGTACCTCTCTGTACGCGAATAACACTGCAGGGATATATCTATCCCAATCTTTAGGGCGATCAGCAGCTACCTTACGCAGGATCGACTTCAACGTCGAGTTCAATCTCTCGCACATGCCATTAGCCTGCGGATGATAAGGGGTGGTAGTGATGGGTTGTATACTGAATAAGCGGAACAATTCCTTCATCATCTGCGACGTAAATTGCGCGCCCCTATCAGACAGAATTTGCTCTGGTATTCCTACCCTAGCGAAAATTGCAAACAACGCTTCCGCGACTGCCTCAGACGTTATGGTCCGCAGAGGAACCGCCTCTGGCCATCTCGTAGCATTACATATGACCGTTAAGAAAAATCGATTCCCCCTATCGGTCGCTGGGTGAATGGGGCCAACAAGGTCTATCGAGACCTTTTTAAACGGTTCCGAGACCGTGGGGATCTTCTGAAGAGGAGCCTGGGGTGTACGACCCTTATGCGTCGTCTTTTGGCACACACTGCACGTCTTACAATAGACTTGCACATCTCTGTGGATCGATGGCCAGTAAAAATTTTTAAGAACCCTTTCTTTGGTTCTAGCTATCCCCATATGACCCGCTAATGGGACATCATGTGCCAAGTGCAATACTGTTGCGATCAGCAACGCTGGCACCACGACCTGCTTTAAAATGGAGGACACCGTTACATACTTACGGAACAGAATGCCCGCCTGAACAATAAAGGAGGACGACCCGTTCTTATATCTCCTCGTTTTCTCGGTTCGCGCTTCCCCAAAACATGGGTTTAATGATGGGTCCTCCCTTTGTAATCTCGCCAAGCGCTCTGGCGTGATATCTAGGTTGACCGCTGGCGTCGCCAAAGGTCTAATCTTATCTTTATCCGCTACCCGTCGACGTGTTTCGACCGCGGCGCAAAAGTCAATACCTTTTGATTGCGACCATGCTTGCACGTTCTCATCGGAAGGGGCAACCACCCGTGATACATTCCCAATGATGAGCTGGGCGCCTGGAAAACAACCAACGACTGCTTCGACTTCCCCGCTAAGGAAAGGTGTATCTATCATTATTCTTGCCATGGGTAATTTCTCAATGGCCCCCGAAAATTGGATGCACGGGACAGTCTCACCTGTAAGCTGTGAATCCCGAATGCAGTCTCTATGCACTCCCACAACGGTAGATCCCGTATCTCGTAAAACCGAGACCGGTTCGTCCCCAACAAACCCCGGATAAACCCTAAGACCACCTCCTGTATGACATGAATTTATAACGGGAATCTTTCTCCCACAAGGTAAAACACCGGAAGATAATAACTTCTCACAACTGGGACACTTAGAATACTGTCCGCCTCCGTTGTCCGATGTAACACACGCAGCCGCATGATGAAATTTATTTGGGGAACATGGACTGGAGCTACTGTCCACGTTCGCCGCTATCCTACCTGCAGGGCAGTTCACGCTGATGTGATCTGCTCTTCCGCAGTTCCAACACTTCGCGGCCCTACACTCGCGCGAAAAGTGACCCACGCGTCCGCAAGTCCAACACT
Organism: Onchidella celtica; assembly: GCA_963931925.1. Taxonomy (NCBI): domain Eukaryota; kingdom Metazoa; phylum Mollusca; class Gastropoda; order Systellommatophora; family Onchidiidae; genus Onchidella; species Onchidella celtica. The sequence continues at coordinate 52,433,895 of OZ007567.1, read as the reverse complement.
CCGCTCCCTGTGCTGCCCTAGGCCTGGGTCCCCGTGACCCCTCGCGACCGGAACTAGAGTCCCTATGCCGTCGGTCGTCGGCAAAGGTCACAACTCGCCCCCGGCCATTACCGCGACCTAGCCCTCCTGCTCGGTCAAACTTACCGGATCCATATGCCGGTGATTGGTGATAGCCCCTATGCTGCCCCTGGGCTTGCCCGCTATAGGCACCACGCTGACGCGACCTGTCCCTAAGTCCTGCCGGCGACCCCTCGACAACGGCGACGTACCCAGCATCTTGGACGTACGCCCTGGCGACTGGTTTGGACGGATGCGCCGTACGGTATGCCTCCGCCAACTTAGACGCCTCCTGCACCGTCGCGGGTTCGTTCTCTTTCAGGAAAGCCACCAGATCTTTGTGGCACGACGCGTACAGCTGGTCACGGATCATTAAGTCTTTCAGTTTAGCAAAATCCGTGCCCACATGCGCCAAGTCTACCCAGTTCGCGAAATACTCCGTTAGTCTCGCGACGAAGGCAGCAAAGTCCTCCTTGGTGTCTGCACGTGCTCGCCTAAACTGCTCCCGGAAGTATTCCTCGGTACGCGCAAATCGGCGAAGCAGCAAAGCCTTCAGCTTATCGTAATCTTGCACGTCTTCGCGCTGTAGCTCTTTAAAGTATGTTAACGCTCGCCCCTGCAATAGCGACGCCAGGTACGTGGCCCATAATTCCTTATTTTCCCCCCATTGCAATTGTGCGTTCAGCTCGAACCTGTAAAGGAAGGCGTCTATGTCGTCCTTCCGGTCGTCGAACGTAGGGAGCTTAATCCTAACGCCACCTTTATTGTGTACCTGCCGCTCAACTGTTTCTGTTGGCGCATTCTTTTTGATTTCCAACTCCGCGATTCTTATTCGCGTCTCCCTCTCCTGTTGCTTATCCCTAGCCTCTATCTCCTTTAACTTAAACTCCCTCTCCTGCTCCTGAGCCTTAGCCTCTCTTTCCTGTTGCTTAAACTCCCTGTCCTCCTCCTGAGCCTTAGCCTCTTTTTCTCGCTCTCTATCCTTAGCACGCTCATCGCGCAAATCCGCCTGCTGTTCTTTAATCCAGCCGCGTAGCTCCTCTCCCTCCAGGCCAAGTTCCTTACCCAACTTCATTAGTTGTTGGAGTTCCGCCATTTCACAGATTTATGGTTATGGTATGTATTAAAAAAACGGCTAACCTGTCGGTATGACAACTAACGACACGACCAGAGACCTGAGATCACCCCAGATATAACAACACCCAGTTGTCTCAAATACAATTCAGAAATTTACGTACTTCCTAACTAATTCTATATTTATAAAATGTATAGCACTATTAATTATAAAAGAAAATAGAAACGACAAGAATGAAGAAATACAGTAGAAGGACCACAAGTACGTCAAGGACAACGAACCAGACTAGGACAAAGCTTCTACAAAAAAAAACTATAATGGAAAAAAAAATGCAACCTACTACGCCGATTACACTACAAGGTACGAACAAGAACAGAGTCTGAAAAAAAAGAACGTATCTACAGAAAGGTAAGAGATGGACAAGAGAGACGTCTTCCTAAAACAACGAGGAAGATGGAACGGCACAATCTAAACAAAAATACAGGTCCCTACAGAACTGGTCACTGTGATGAACGAAGTTCCAAAGTTTACCACACCTTTTTAAAAGGATAAACTAAGTTCAACACAGCAAACCCGCGCCACCGCCCGTATAATCAATTACAACGAAAACAGAAAAACAGCGGAAAAAGACAGAGGAAAAGACAGCCCTCAATCCAGGGTACAAAATTTTCACTTAACTTTCACCCTTGATTTCAATTTCTCCCCTTCCTCGGAGCTCTGGCCGCTTGACTCCTCAGGCTGGCACACACACTCTGCAGAAATTTAAGTACACATTAATACATATTCATCAAAATACATAAATCATATCATCATGAAATTTCCATTCATTCAACGAACAAAGACAGCACAAATTCCTACCACAAGATAAGTACTACGTGGACAAAGACTAAAGTAACAAATGCCCACTAACTACTAACTAAATATTACGAAATTGGACGAGCCCCCAGTGTCACAACGGACGAGCCCCCAGTGTCACAAATCCCCGACTGGGAGATGTAATAGTTATGACAGGACGACAATCACGAACAAACAAGTTAACACTTAACAAAACAATCCATCAGACTCACACATTTATTAAACATAATTATACATATAATAGCGCAATTACATACATTATATTATTGAAATGAACTGCCGTACAACGGCCTCACTATCACACACACTCTCCCTCGGATCCACAATCCGGTAGTTACTCCTAAAGGCACTTCGGCCTCAGCCTCTCCCCTCAGGGTCTTAATAGCCCATTAATAATTTACTGGCACCGCAGTCTCTCAATATCACCTTCCTATTGTCATACACCTTAGCATTCCCCTCGCACCTCAGCAGGGCAATAACACATTATTATTTCCATAGCCATCAACATGGCACCAACATAGTATCCGTTCACTAGCCTATCTACATGGCAACAATATAGTATCTCATTCACTCTCATATCTACGTCCCTGTCCGTGGCCTGACTGCCACGACTTTATGTGCCTCTACTGTCCTGCACTGACAGCCTCACTTCTGGCCTATGTGTGGCCTCCGGCCCTATGCTGGCCTATCCCCTGTGCTCATCGAGGTGGCTCTGCGGCCCGTCCCCGACACCTACAAGAATAACATTACATTGGTATAATACCCTACCATTTCTATTCACTCCACCTCTCCTTACAACCCATGAAACGTACACACACTAGTTCACCTTTCACTCACCACACATCTTACGGTAACACACTTCCATCGGAGTACACACTAATCACTCGCGCTACAAATCCATGAACTCACTTTCATCTATCGCTCGTGGCGCACATTGCTATGTCCAATATCAAGGACTTCCACATTCCTCACATATACTTATTCACATCATGGTAATAGACGAATATAATATAATACATCAATCATAATAATCAATCAACGTTCTACATACCAGTCATAACTGGAAAGACTCACTAGTCTTCTCGACTGCTTCCCTTATGTCCGCCCGATGGGCTCTTATTCACAGGTCCGCTCCGTCGGACCTTCTAACTTGCAGTGATAGTAATCCAGCGCTTTCGCCTCATTCAGACTTCCACACCACTCATACACGCACGCTTTTCCCACTTGTCTGCATGAGTTATTTTTACTCTTCCCCTTTCACGTCTTTTCCTATCCGTCTGTCGTGAGCTCTTCTTATTCTACACCCGCTCTGTAGCAATCCCCTTAATTGCACTCACTCCACTCGTGACAGTCTACCTCCATTTTACCCCTCGCAGGCATAATTATTTTGGAGAAAAATGAGTTCATTTTCTTTTTTGGCTTAATTAGTAAGCTAAGAGATAAAGAACTATGTAATCAGTTTGCTTCGTCGCGACAGACTTAAAACTTCATTACACTGAATGAAATATTGGATGTTTATGTACGGTACACACTCCTGAGGTTATCTCAGTTCCCAACGAAAGTGGACTTAGGTGACTGCCTGTTTCGCGGGAGCAATTTAACTGTTCTCGAATCCGATTCAAACTCAAACTTTAACCCGTTTACTTATCTACATGCCTACGAAACTTCCTGCCTATCAACTCATTGTCAACGTATTTACTTACCTAAGGTTCACTGTCTCCGGTCACACATAACACATAGCGTTCCTTGCATACACAGCTAGAATTTAACGGTCACACGAAAGCTCCACATTCGTGTCAACGCACCCTAATGCAGTGAAATTCTCAGACTTTCAACACCCCCAGCCAGATTGTGCCTGACAACCATTCAAAGTCAGAACTTTTCAGACGCCGTTATTAAATGTCTGTCTGCGGTCTGGGATATCGATTAAAGTCTGAGTCTCAGCCTTTTCCCTATGTATAGATTATCATAATAGAAGTCAGCCGTCGGGTCACCCTATCTATTGGCCACACAATCGTGTACATTACACATTCAAAGACATACATAAACACACCGCCACTCCAACCCCACGCCAGTGACTCCAAATAATCTGCAAGCCCTTAAGGACACAAGGCAGGCGTTCTGTCACCTTACACAGGGGTTCCAACATTTTTCGTCCCGCCTACTCCTAGCAACTTTTCGACAGCAAATATATCCCTGCCCTGTCTTGTTCAGAAATTTGATTTTTCACTTTTACTATGATAAAACAGTTGATAAAAGAGAAATGTTCAAATACTATTTTTTACATTATTATCTTAAGTTAAAATTAGAACAATAATGTGATATCACACAATAACGTCACTTCAAAATAATAATAATAATAATAAATTAAACATGTACAAATCCAGAATCAGCAGATGTACCCTCCGGGCAGGCGAAATTAGTCAAATATAGGTAAACTTAACCCAAATTGAGAACCCTTGCTCTCTGCTGACAGGCCTTGACGTCTATCAGCAAATGTTTAGATCAATAGTTCAATAGGCAGTGACAGATAAGCACCTTCAAATCACAGTTCAACCTGTAAGGAACATCTGACCCGTTTCACATACACACGTACCGGTCCTTGGGAAAGACAGAGCCCATAAATACATCAAAAGGCTACCTTGTTAAAGTTTTAAACAGATCTCCGTAATCTGTGACTTTCTACCCGTCTGCAATGGTACCTGTCGTTCTTCGTACTTGTGCCGACATATTTAACAACGCCCGGTTTTTGTGTTTCAAAAGGTGTTTACTTACATTCATCCTGCATGTGTGGCATGCAATTGCCAACTATCAATAAAACATATTTTGATTGAATGTGTAGATTCCATGCATATCTGAGGCAGGCACTATGCCTGTGGATCCATGTAAGAATATTATTTTCTGTCCTGGACCCACAGGCAGCGCGTCTTGTCCTTTTCCACAGAGGCTAAGATCTACAACTTGATGTAAAAACATGTATACACATTTACCCAACTCTTTCCAGATCTATACAAAACAACTTTTGAGACTTTTACCCATGAATACAGTTTATACGATACTATAATTCCACTCGTGAAATTCAAATTGATGAAGCTCTGAATACGAAACATAATAATATAAAGGACCCAAAAAGACCGTGAAGGGCGCAAAATGGCCGTTACCGTGCTGACGTGCCGTATAACCATAACTCAAAATCAAACTTACATGGCTTCCACAACTCCCTGAACACTAAACAGTCAATATCTGTATTGATTTATATATTGTTTTTTGCCCCCGCGAGGAGCCAAGGCATAACAATAACAATAAATAGACAAACAAATAAATAAAGCATTATCATGTTAGCAAAGTCCCATGGTTAACGTTTTTAGTAACAAACAAAACTGCACGGTAAATTATAAAACAAAAATGTAAATGTAACTTTTTTATTTTTTAAACCTTTTTGAAATTCCAAGTTAGTAAGGAGCCTTTACTGTGATCGCACATAGCTTGCTTGTATGTGTGTATGTGAGAGCGAGAGAGAGAGAGAGTGAGAAAGAGAGGGAGGAGTCAGAGAGAAAGAGAGAGAGGGAGAGAGAGTGAGAAAAAGGGGGAGGAGAGAGAAAGGGAGCGGAGACAGAGAGAAAGAGAGAGAAGGAGAGAGAGTGAGTGAGAGAGAGAGGAAGAGAGAGAGAGAGAGAGTGAGAGAGAGGGAGAGAGAGTGAGTGAGAGGGAGAGAGAGAAAGAGTGAGTGAGAGAGAGAGAGAGGGAGGGAGAGAAAGAGAGAGAGGGGGGGGGAGAGAGAGAGTGAGTGAGAGAGAGAGAGGGAGGAGACAGAGAGAAACAGAGAAGGAAAGAGTGAGAGAGAGAAAGAGGGGACAGAGAGAAAGAGAGAGAGAGAGAGGGTGGGGGAGAGATTCTCTGGTTTTGATTGATAATTAATTAAAATTGGTGCACACCGAAATCTATTTCAACACAAGTCTGTGCGACCAGCAAAATTGGTCCTAATTACTGACCTGAGGTTCCAAAATCATAGACGGGGGAGGGGAAGGGGAGAGATAGGGAAGGGCTCATTATAATGCCAGAACAGGGCAAGTCTTTCAGGATGGGAGATTAGGGGACGGGGGGAAGGCTGGCGAGGGGGGTGGGGCACAAACTTTGAACAGATTTCAGATAAACAGAGAGGACGGACATGAAGAAGGTTTGTAGGATAAACATACACATACCTACACAAGATTCTTCGTGTCTTGAAAATAAAGGGCATTATAGTTACGCACGGGAAATATTCAGGATCACAAACTGCAATTTTGATGTCCGTAAAAATTTTCGCAAATGGCAATTACTTAACCAGAAAGCTGTCAGACTTTGATACCAATGGCGTAGATTATTCGGTGGACACCTCTGTTTTGGACAAACATCAATTGTTAATATACTATTTATTTACGATTTTTTTTTTTTAGCAGCAAAATATGAGACGCACTTCCGTCCAGTAGAAAAGTGTGACCGGAAATTGCCTTCACGTTTGTGCCAGTCACCGATATATCGGTGCACACGAATGCTAAGTTATTTTGTTTCGGGAAGAAAGAAAGTCGACTTCTACCAATAGAACTGATATTGCTACTATACAGTAAGTCTTCATTCATCTTCCACTATTTTCTTCCTGTATCGGCAACCGTGGGAAAATTCCTGGCACACAAGGAGTTAAGTTGCTGACATGTATGTCAAAACATTGACCTTCATCCTTATTATTGATGTTCGCTGATGGCGTCACAAAAACAACAACCTCAACAAAAAATAAACAATAATTGTCGACATCAGCCCCAGCATCGCCATAGCTTAAACCATAAACAAAATATTTAAAACATATGTCATGACCCAGGTTGGAGTGCAGCGCCAACTGAGTGCCAGTCCAGGCTCACAGACCCGCGAGCAGAACGGGCACTGGAAATCAGTTTCAATTGTTGTTTTTTCCTTTTTTTTTCCTTGAAAAAGGCTGTTGCCGAAATATTGGCCATTTTCTGTCTTCTCTTTTAGTTTGCGTTTCATTGTATCGTTTGGGTATTATTTCTTACGCAAGGCTTTGCTACATACAACAACTTTTTCTTTTTTGCCAAATTTTGACTTTGCATATAGCCTTGTTGCGACCCCACAGTTTTTGTGTGGTTTTTATAATTTGGAAATCAGTTGGTGTGGCATTGGTGGTCGCCGCTCTGTGGCGCCGTGCTCGGGTGGCTCGAGCCTGACTCTGGCGCGCCTTTTCCAGGAACGATGGTGCTCTTCTTATTATATGAGAGAAGGCCACTGCCGTCTATTCTGAGCTGTTTTCAAAATGTTGGCTGTTGTAGTGTCTCACAAGTTGCCAAGCCTATTTGCAGGTTTATAACTCCCCAATGCCCAGCCAAACTGAGCGTTGTTTGTTTTTTTTAAATTGGGTTGTAAATTATAAACAAAAAGATCATTTCTCACCAGTTAGAAAAACCAGAGCTTTTAAAATTTCAGGCATGGTAGATAATAGGACTGGGTATCTGATGACAATGTTTTTTGAGCTATAAAAGTCACATAACCTTGTCGGCCATTTTGGAAAACTGACCGTCTTTCTATAAAAATGAACACACCTTGAGGAAAAAAAATTATTAAAAAAATAAAAATGACTATCCAATTTTCTTGAAGCCGCCTGTCAAATGAAGAAAACCAGAAGAAGAACACAAAATAAAGTTATAAAATGTCAGTACTTGTAATTCCTTCTCAAAAGCATGCTTTTATAAGTGCAAGATTCCGAAAATATGATAAGGACGGTCTGAAAAAAGTTGATGCATGTCCTGAGACTCCGGGTGTAATTTGAAGAACTGGGATATTCGCTGAAGCTGAAAAGTGCCATTTTCAACCAAAACGTTCCAGTTCCAGTCATTATTTCTTATCCAAGGCCCACTCCACCAAGCCGACTATACCCCGTTCTCCTTCCGCTCTCCCTGACTTCGTGTGACGAAGTACTGATGGTTCTGCATCACTTACAGAACTAGATCTAGATCTCGGCCTCTTTCATTAATACATAACTAGCCCGTGAATCATCACTTTTCTGGTGACTTGAAATTCAGAGCAAGAATCAAATTATGTCGATATTGTGACTCCTCTGGGTCCCCTATTTCTTAGAACTTTCTTTTAAAACAAAAAATCCCACAAAATTATACGTGTTTTAGCATTAAAAACGGGCGCAATGCCTTCAAAAGTGTCCATACCATGCAGCTGCCTCTTTGAAACAAGGGAAACAACTCTAGAAACTCTAACAGCTCCATGAATGCTTCAGAAACATGACTGGATCGACAGGGCTGCCCACGTGACCCAAGTCGTCAATGGCACGTTATGGGTAGAAAACATTTCGAGGACTATAGTCGTTGGTGGCCGCTTAAGTTTACAATTATGGGGGTGAAAAAGACCATGGCTGATGTAGGCGCCAGACTAGTGGCTCGCCGTCCACAAAATTTGCTTCATGCTAGCACAATAGGCACTGCCCACATCGCATGTGAAGCCACCAGCCTGTGTCTACACCAGCCTTGCTTGGTCGGTTTCACGCCCAAATTTATTGTCATGGTATTTTTATACCGCTTGAATAAGCGATCCCAGTTTCTGCACCCCTATGCCAATTCTCCAAAGTGTAGCTGTTCTCGATCTTGAATATGTGGCCTGTCCAACATAGCCGCGCCTCGATGGAGAAGGTCTTGGCTCTGTCCAGTGCTTCACCACTGGTGAAGGTATCCTGCCACCGCACTCTGAGGATGAGGCTTAGGTCAAGTCGGCTGAACTTCTCCAGTTGTTTCACGTGGTGCTGTTATACGGTCCGGGCTTTGTAGCCATGCATACGTGTTGTACGGACAACATCATTATACAGGTTAATCCCGGTGGTCCAGGTGACTTCTTGGTGATTTTTATGACCCTGTTGCATAGTCACCCCACTCCCCCACCCCCAAAGGGCATGACCCATATTTTTATTTCCATTCTAGCCGAGGTGTCGTTGTTTAGGGAGACATTAAAACAAGAAACTGTTGGTAGTATTTATTATGCCTATAAGAGCATAAAAAATAACACACCTCCTTTGTTATCATGTATTATTTGTATTACTGGTGTCTATCCATTCCATTTGTTGTGAACCGCCATGATTATAATAAATGTGTCTACTATGTGAGAATGCATCTGTCCTGTTTTACCACAACACAACTGAAAGTGAAAGACAAAGGCGTACATTAGACATACGAAAACACATATATCTTTTTTATAAACAAAATTGGCGTTATACTATAATAGTCTAGAGTAGAGAGTGAATATGCAAACACCTAAAATATCACGATTACGTGACCAAAACTTATGAAACTTTGGCTACTGGATCAATAGTCCATGTGTCCTCTCTTGTGGGTCGTTAGGGAGAGGGGGCGTTTCTGCCAGGGTCTCTTATTGTCCAATCATTCTGTTATGTTCTATCCGTCGTCTTGCGCTTCCTGGCACAATGTGACAAGGATCGTGTCAACGTGTTTTAATCTAAACTCAAACACAGACTCGCCTTTTTGTCATTTTTACTCGTGGAAAATCAACTTTAAAGATCACATCCGTGTATTTGGCAAGGAACTGTGCTATAACAACAAGTTCTGTAAGTCTTTGAATGGAATCCAAATTCCGTGATTAATGTCCCCTAGATCTAGATCTTCAGTTGAGAACGGGCAGCCAGTGTTTAGTGTGTGTTCATCACTTAGCGTGTGGTGCTCGAAAAATGATTATTACATTGAATATAAAATAGATTCAAGTTATTTCAAGAAGTTAATATGGCAGTATCTTTTAAAAATTGCAATGTCAGCTTTCCCCAAAAGCCTAAGTGTGAGGAAACTATCAGCTGTTCTGACTTTACAGAATCTGTCACTAGTACCAGAGACAGATCATCAGTTGTTGACAACAATATTACAACGAGAACAACAACAATACAATACAAAAATAAAAACATAACGAAACAAAAAAACAAAAAGAAACGCCAAAGCTCTCCGTGACATAAGGCCTCACCGTAATGCAGGAGAGGGAAATGAAAAATTTAGCAAGTGCTCGTCGCGTCCCACTAAATCAAAATAGATACCGTATCATGCACAAATATATGAAGTGGAAATGAGAAAACACAATTTTATTCGGTTATTAATAATTTGAAAAAATTGCCAAAAGGGCCGGGAATATTGATTTCTGTAACAGTTTCTCAAACCTTCATCTCTTTATACCCTTAATGTATGCCTTTCGTCTTTTTATTTCAATATTTGATGGTGATATTTAAGAGTAACAATTATTTTGCCGACTGCCGTTCTTACAAGTGCATTTGTACAAATGACCAAAAAAAAAAAAATCTGTCCCTATCGAGTAGGTTGACGTCTTCAATCTCAGTGAATATATTGATGCAAAGGGTTATTCTTCTGACGGGGTGGTCAACGTCCTTTCACAGGGCATTCTTCTGACGGGGTGGTCAACGTCCTTTCACGTGGTTATTCTTCTGACGGGGTGGTCAACGTCCTTTCACTGGGTTATTCCTTTGATGGGGTGGTCAACGTCCTTTCACTGGGTTATTCCTCTGATCAAGTGCTCAGACTAAATCAAAAAGATTCTTCTGACCAGGTCTCTAATGCTGGCCAGTCATCGCGTTTCTCGCAGAGTGGCCCAGATGAGGCCACAGAAACACAACAGAGGCTTTCAGCACTTTGCTGAAATATAGTTTGATTGCGAGGATGTGTTTGTTAACCAGCTTGAATTATTCACCTGGTCTGAGGAAACGTTTCCATTAATCCAACAACCTGATTGGAGGAACCCCGTCATATAAATTATGAGCGAGTGGTTAATTTTATTTCGTGTACAGATTTTACTGCGGTTTCACCTCTAAAAATTTAGCTTTGTTTCAGACCGATATCTTGTGCACGACGTGAGGTGCACTTCTGGCGCAAAACATTGCTATGTTATGAGTAAGACCTGTTACAGGGTTAGTATCGAAGGAGTGACGATACATGGAAGTGACATAAGAAATAAGTGAGAGACTGGAGATGACTACCAAAGGTGTAATATGAATATTACCATAACGAAGGAGTGACACATCAAAAGAGTGACATAGAAAAATGTCCTTCAATACAGATAATGGATCCTTGCCCCGTTTCGTTCGTATATTTTTGATTCACTTGTTTTTCAGACAGTATAAAATGTTGATGTCCACGGAGAGCTCTTTGTAAAAGGTGGAGACGGAGAAAGACTCAGCCCACACATGGGGGGGGGGGGGGGGGTTTTGTTTGTGCTTTTCAATGTGTTACCCGGATTAGTTTTGCTATTATTTATCGGGTGGTATAAAATAAAAACAGCGAGCAAAGGCTTTCATTTGTACCAAAGAAGAAGTTGGAGAAATTCGGAAATGAATTATTTTTGAGTTCGTGCTGTCATTCTAATCACAATCAGGATACCAAATTTCTGTATGTTTTCATTCAAATGTGGATTTTGGTTTTGAAACATTTCTAGTTCATAGTGAATGGGCATCAACTATCATCTCTTAAAATCCCAAATGCATGAAGACAAGCTATCATTCAGAGGACACCTGTATCAACACCAATCATTAAAAAACAACAGTTATTATTTTCGGTGCTAGTACAAGAACAGAACTGTAATGATTCTGCAATGCGCATTTTGAATCTTTGTTATGTCACTCTCATGAATTCCATTCCTTTGAATTGTGTTTTCATTTTTCTGGTTGCCAGCCCGTTGAAACAGCAATAAAATATGTTACTCCTTTGTTATGTGAGTTTTCCTTCATGCAGTACCTTGCAGCTGGTGTTGCAATACATCTTTCCTATCAAGCTAACGAGAGATTGGTGTCTCATTATCTTCCACAGAGCATTCCTACAACGCTGTCAAAGGCTTTCTCATAATCAATGAAGTTGATCAGCAGCGGTGAGTTCCATTCAATAGACTGTTCAGTGATGATTCTGAGTGTGGCAATTTTATCAGTACAAAAACGGTGTTTTCGAAACCCTGCTTGTTCGTCTCTTAGCCTGTTATCTGCAGCCTCTTTGATTCTCTCCAGTAGTATCCTGGTGAAGACTTTTCGAGGTATAGACAGCAATGTGATGCCTCTGTATTTGTTGCAGTTGCTCAGATCTCCCTTTTTTTTGGCAGTTTTACTAGATGACCTTCTCTTCAGTCTTGGTTCCATACCTTGACGAATAATCCATAGAGGATATCTACCGTGGTGTTGACATCTGCCTTCAGTGCTTCAGGTGGGATGAAGTCAGGACCCGCTGCTTTGTTGGAGTTGAGTGTTTTCACCTCTTCTGCCATTTCTTCCTTAGGCGGGGATTCACAACTGATGGGTAGGTCCGTGGCTTTATATCGGATAGGTTTTCTGGTGTTAGTCTGTTGAGCAGGGCTTTGAAATGTTCTTTCCATCTTCGCAATCGTGCCTCTTCCTCGAAAATAGTATTTCCATCAGCATCTTTGACCGATACCTCTGGGCTGTTCTTCTTACCTGACAGTATTCTTGTTACTTGGTGTAATGTCCTCATATGTCCTTCTTGGGCCGCTTTCTCTGCTCTGTCCGCCATTTCTTGGATGTATGTTTCTTTGTCCCTTTTCATGCTCTTCTTGGTCTCCTTTGACGTGTCAGAAAACTCTTTCTGTGCTGCCTCCTTCTCAGCCCTAGTTCTGCTGTTGTTTACCTGTACCTTCTTGGTTTTCCTCAGCTTGATTTTCTCCATTGATTCCTGGCTTATCCACTCCTTCTGTTTGAAGTTCTTCTCACCCAATACATCCTGACATGTAGTTTGCGAAGACTTCCCTTAGCTGCACCCAGTTAGTTTCTACATTTTTCTTCAAGCAGCTCAAGAGGCTGGAATCTATTCTTGAGAGTTATCTGAAATTCTTCCTTCTTACCTGATTGTAGGCATGCTGCCGAAATATAGGCCATTTTCTGTCTTCTCTTTAGTTTGCATTTCATTGTCTCGCTTGAGTATTATTTCTTATGCGAGGCTTTGCTTCATACAATTTGTTCTTTTTGCCAAATTTTGACTTTCCATTAATAAAAATTGTGCAGCACACTAATACACTAGGCGCTGCCCACACCCGGGCAGTCGGCTACTAGTTTCAGTGACGGTGTCATTGTCTCTGCCCGGACATACTAAACCTAAAATTATTCTGAGTTAGAGACAAAACACAAATATTAACAGAGGTGACAACAGTCGCTGAAATTTGACGCTAGGACATGTCAATGCTGGTATGTTTTAACATACGATAATGCTGGTGCTGATGAGAACAATCATTGTCTAGTTGTTATTGTTGTTGTTGTTTTCTGACGTCATCAGCGAATATCAGCAACTAGATGACCTACCGGGCATTGCCCGAAAAAAACAACAATCATGTGCTCCCCCCGCCCCCCTCTCTCTCTCTCTCTCTCTTTCTCTCGCTCTCTCTCACACACACACACATATAATAAAAGTAAAATAAACTATAGTCTTGCATCAGAACTCATGCGGACCAGAACACTACGCACCAAACTGAACGCTTGATACGGTTACTTTTTATGACATGCACGGTACTAAATGTAAAACGAAACAAACATGCAAAAATACAGATGTTACAGAGCAATAAACATTGTCATTTTTTAAAAAATAAAAAAATACATGCTCGAAGTAAACAACTTTTAATTATAGACATCATCTTCCTTATCTCAATTGCCACCTTCCTGCCAAATTTAAGGCCTGTAGAGTGTATAGTTTGGACAGTTAGTCATGCCAAAGGTTGCAAGTTACTGAAATATATAGTAGATAAGGATGACGGTCAATGTTTTGACATGTGTGATAGCAAACTGACGTTTTTACCAATAACACACGATTGTGACTCCCTCACCTCGGCATTAAGTACGGGCCAAATAACTAAGATGGTATAGTGATTAAATTCTAAAAACAGACAACACAATAGTTTTAACAGCCTGCCCTTGTCACTGTTAGATTGTCTAGTATGGCTCTAAGTGCTGGGTTCCTGTAATGGCTAGCACTTACAATATTACCATTAGCAACATAACGTAAACTGACCATTACGAAATTCTTCCACGGGCAATGTTAGATCAGGGAAAATGATTTCGTGGACGCTGAAGGTCTTCATATAATTAGATTCTACACAAGTTTCCTATTATGACCGGACGTGATCTTTATGCTGCGAAAAGAGAGTGGTTGTTTTTATATCCTTTTCCCGAAGATATTCCTTGTTAATTTGAGTTGACTTGTATTACAGCATCTTCGGATCTGATCACCTGAGATATTCCCTTCAAGTTGGAGCTACGCCACTTTGCTTACAAAATGGACAGTGACCTGACTCTGAAGACAGCAGATTACCTGGTAGCGGCATTTGTCCTTGCTGTACCTGTGGCCATTGGTATTTTCTTCTTTGTCAATGACTTCAAAAAGGGCACCAGAGATGAATACCTCCTGGGTGGACGACAAATGTCCATGATACCTGTCAGCTTGTCCATATTTGCTACCTTTATGGTAAGTCCTAAGACGCAACACATGAACGCCTATGGCATCCTTACGTGAACTGCTGTCTCTACGCACTTGTCACAGGGGCCAGAAATATAGTGATTTCTTCCACAGTTTCTCAAATGTTTTTATCATTGCAGCTGCAAAGCATGCTGGTAATTGTCTTCTTAGTTTGTTATTTTGTAATCATATTTAATAAAGTAGCAATATAATATTTAAAAGTAGCATTTCTTCTGTTGACTTCCTGTATCACAATGAATTGTACATATAAATAGGCCCAGTCTGTAGGCTCTGGTTTTGACAGAAATTAACATTTTACTCCATAAGGAGAATGCATGGGAAAAAGACTCATTCAAAATAATATCCACGCGTCACAGACGTCAGAAGTATTCACGTGAGCTCGGGCCTGGAATTTGTGCCATATTTTAATTCTGGCCTTGGTTAAAATAAGATTGGCATGTATGCATATAATACATTACCATTGGACCAATTTTCACTTGTATTACTTCGTGGTAAAATTTCTGTCTTCTTGACTTTCGTACAATGTAATGTGTATTAGTTATCAAAAGTGGTAATGATGTCGCCCAGATATACCGAGACTGAGTCACCGGGTCATGAAATACACTATTTGCGGTATGTTAGTGTTTCATCCTGTGCTTATTTTACATTTAGTTATGACATTGCAAGAGGGCACTGCCTTTCGATTTTGACTTTACTTCTCTGTGTACGTGTTTTTTAGTCTGCCATCTCTATTATTGGAGTTCCAATGGACGTGTACACATTTGGTCCTATGATGGCGACAATGTATATCGGCTTTGGTATCTGCTACCTATTGGCTGCCTTCACAATGGTACCTCTGTTACACCCTCTTCATTTGACGAGTCTCTATGAGTATTTAGAGATGAGATTTGAGTCTAAATGGGTGCGGATGTGGGCGGTCATCAATGGGATGTTACAGAAACTGACCTACATGGCCATTTCACTGCTGTCCGCTGCATTAGGATTACAAGTAAGTTCTCACTTATTACATTTTCGGAAGAATAACTTTACTTTGAATTGTTTTAGTGGCTTCCATGCCTGATCTAGACAAAACCCTTGAGGCATCAGTCTCGAGACGTCGCAACTATGGAGCTGTAGTAAAAAATAAAAAGTCAGTGGGTATCAGAACACAACAATACCATTTCATTTCTCCTTAATATTTTATGACTTGAACATAATTTTTGATGGAGCGGAAAACAACATTTTATTTTTCTAACAATAACTTCTCCTTTTCTGAACATTAAAAACGAATGGAGAACTCAAATATTTCACACTTCAGAATTTGACAAACATGACAAACAGTTTCCACTCAGCTAAGACAAATACGTGACTTCGGGGGTTAAGGACAAAGTTTTGAATTCACCCTTATCTCTTGCTTTCATCCGCATTGTTTTTCATGCTAACGATACCTGTTCACCAGCAATAATTATTCTGCTGCAGCATTATGTTTACATTTTCGTTTTGCGATGCAGACATCCTGTCAGGTTTCCAGTATAAAAACCGTCAACATGGAGTAGCTCGCTCCCCCTCCCCCCCCCCTCCCCCCCTCTTGTCCTCCTTTCATCTCCACCTAGAGGCACCATAAGATACACAGTGATTTGACCTATTTCCCGCAATATTCTATCTATGGAGCTCTATGGGTCAGTCTAAGAGCATACACACGGTGGCTACGGTTTCATTTCGCTTTCAGCAGTCTTGCCGAATGACGACAGTCTCGTCTCGTCGACAAGCCGAAAAGATGTCAAAATCCTTCATTGCGCTTTTTAGAGCAAACGTGCCTAAAACGGAACGAAGCCGGAATCACTGGGTCTAGGCTCTGAAAGTGAGTAGAAGAGTTTTGCCTTTACCTCACGAAGAGTACTTAATTACATGAAAAAAATATGTATAATCAAAACCGACACAGGGGCAATAAAATATCCATCCTGGTATAGCTTGGCGCCATAGGGAGCTTTTTTCGAGAACTGAGATTTTATAACATTTAACACAAAATATATGTGAGTGCACGTTGGTAGAAAGAAATTTCTTTACCATTTGCTAAGAGAGATACCGTACTCAGAATCTCCGTATCCTGAGTCACATGATAGATGGCTAGAAACGCTTGTCATGCCCGCGGGTACACTTTCCTAATACCGGTGCATGTGTGGGCAGTAAAGTTGTCATAAGCTCCGGGAATATTGGTTTCTCCAACAGTTTCTAACACTTTATACTATTGTAACCACGTGCCACGTGACCACCACGCCCATTCCAAAATACTCTCTGTGAAGAAAATTATCAGTAAGGGAATTCCATCATTATAAGGAGTACAGCACTGATTTTCTTTATCTTACAGACCGCTCTGGACGTTCCCCTGTGGTTGTCAGTGGCCATAACTGGGGCACTGGGAACTATTTACACCACCATTGGAGGTATCAAGTATGGACTGATTTCTTCCAAGCCATTGTCATGATCACCTGCGTCTTAGCCATGGCCATCAAAGGTCAGAGTTCATAACAATCTCCGCATTACCTTGTAATTCTCCATGATATCAGTCTCATGTGAAATCTGTTCTGACAAAATTGGCGGTTCAATTTGAACTACACTGTTAATATGAATCTTGCATTCGTATGCCGTGAAATGAAGCTCTATAAAAATGTTTGATATAATAATATTTAGTTTTTGACATTTCGGTTTCATTTGATTCACACTGTATACAGTTAACTATTTTCCATTATACATATGCCCATTATCGCCATTTTCCATCTATCATTGTGGTATCAAATGTGCCACTGGAGCCCTGCGGCCAGTATTTGCTTGTACCCCCATTAAATACGCCATGGAAACCTTGAAGTGAGGTAAATTTTAGAATCTACGAAAGGTGTTTCCAAACTACGGCCCACGGGCTGAGCACGACATCTGCAGAATCGCAGATCGGGGACACTTCTGCAAGACAGTCAGGTGTTTTAGTGACGTCACACGGAATTTTACTCATTATTTTATCGTCTGCACACGTTCTGCCAAGGCTTATTTACAGGGAATGCGACATTTGCACTAACATTATCAATGGTCGACATGATCTGCCACCATACATGTGAAACAAGATGACAATTTATTATTTTGTAATCTGTCACGAGTAAGGTTGATGGCCTTGTACGCCACGAGAGTAGAGGGGGTAAACTTGGCGAGGGAAAGCATGGTTTTTGAAACGTGTTTACGAGCGTGAAAAGATAGACACGACTCGCTTAAAAAATGGTACCGTGTGCAAAAAGCTCCGGGGTATAAATAGGTGGAAAGGCTCACCACGAGCGTCCCCCCTCCAGAGTTTGGCTGCACGAAATGGCGATCTGTGTGATCGTGGGGGAACCATTGTGTTAATCTTCTGTTTGTATGAAGCTCGTTCCCCCTCCAGAGTTTGGCTGCACGAAATAGCGATCTGTGTGATCGTGGGGAACCATTGTGTTAATTTTCTTTTATGAGAGCATGAGTGAATCACCTCATGAATCGTAGGAACCCTGGAGAGTGTCCTTTGAAGATTGTCGTTTGAAGATTGTCGTTTGAAGGCTGGAGGTCTCGAAGAGGGCATGGATACCCTTCGAGACAGTCTATCCATGAGGGCGTGAGTGAATCGCCTCATGAATCGTTGGAACCCTGAAGATTGTCGTTTGAAGATTGTCGTTTGAAGATTGTCATTTGAAGATTGTCTTTTGAAGGCTGGAGGTCTCGAAGAGGGCATGGATACACTTCGAGACAGTCTATCCATGAGGGCGTGAGTGAATCGCCTCATGAATCGTTTGAAGATTATCGTTTGAAACATGGAGACGTGAAAGTACCAACGAGGAGAACAGCTCTTGACCAGGACCTTTTAAGTATCATTAGTTACGTTCTAGAAAGAAAGAGGTTCGTAAATAACCGCCAAGTCCTCGATAGGAATTTTTGCATGTCTTTATTTGTCTTTTGATTGTATATTTTGCCTCCTGTATGAGTTGGTATATTTGGCAGAAGCCACTATGAAACTCATCGTGATATAAATAACGATTTTCATTTGAAAATTTACTCCATGTGTCCGTTGGTCGTTGGTCTGCTTGCTTGGTTTGGTACTTACTTTAAAGGGAGGATGAATTAGGAACAGTTCACGAACTCGCCACGTGACAAATCTCATACACGTGTTGGCTACTTGGCTTTACACTTACACTATTCGTTACTAAGTACCTTCCATTCAATGCAGATTCATCCACTCGTGTGGAACAGTTGTCTTACAGCACTAAAGAACGAAAGAAGATAGGATTTGAAAGACTTCAGTCTTTTTTTTTTTTAATGGAAAGCCCTCCTTAGCTAGCTTTCTCTCAGTGGCACCTTAAATGGAACTCTGACGCCACTCAGACTACAATGCATGGTATGCTGAGTGACAAATCTTATGTCATGACAATTCTTTGCGTTGTCCTTTGGCATGATTTCAAAGTCGCTAAAATTTACCTCTGGCATAAAGATGTTCCAACGGCCCATTGGCTTTATTATCAAAACGCCGTCAGCCTTAGTTGAATGCCGTTCAGTTTGTTTGTTTCTTGTTGCTGTTGTTGCTTTAATCAGTCCCTACCAGAGTTGGCAACATTTTTATTTTTACTGAATTTAGGTAAGTAAAGTGTGAGTCATCTGCATCGAAATGAGAGCACATAATGCTATTTTTTATGGCTTGAGGAACTGGAGAAAAGCAAGAGATATAAAATTGTAATTTCAGTAGAGGTTTTTTATGCCCTCAATTCTGTCTCATTTGTGATGTCAACCGAGTAAAGTGCCAAACACCAGTGAAGAGCATCCACAGATATTGCAACAGATATTCAAACGCATTGTGAGAAACTGTCGGCTGCAACGCCTAATTTCAAAAGGTTTAAAAGACAAACATTTCTAATTGTGGAATCTACTGTGTGTGCCATTGGAATGTGCCTGTACTAGTGCGAAAGATCTGTGTGCTGTTTGAAACATGAAAGACTTCTCCTAAGGCTGCCAAGTCAATGTGTGTCAGATTCTGTCTCCGAAGAAGTCTTTTTAACAAAAAAAGGGGAGGTTTGATACTGGACAGTAGTATTTAAACGTCAAATTTGATAAAGACTAGAATTTTCAGAAACTAAAGTGCACGAACTACATTTATAATATACATTGAATATGCCAACATGTTACTGAACTCAGATGAGCAGAAAAACAACAACATATTATTTCAAATATAAAGCATACATGTCTAAATAAAGTTAAGGAGGTCTTTGCAGACATTATCCTCATCTTAAAACAGGCATAGTTTAGCAAAACATACAGAGAGAGAGAGAGAGAAAAGAGAGAAAGAGACAGAGTGAGGGAGAAAGAGAGAGAGAGAGTGAGAGAGAGAGAGAGACAGACGGAGAAGTAAAAATTAGGAAAATGAAATACTCCCAAATGTAATTTGATATATTTTGTGGAAGTATTTCGAGGGGCAAATTCCTGTTCACCAGGCTTGATAGATTCAACTTAATAAATTTGTTTTCATGGGTTTTCCCTTTATGTTAAAGATCGGCAGATTTTCCTCCCGCATTTCATAGATCAAAGGCCCATTGCATTGTCAATAGTTCTATTCAAAATGTTTGCTGTAGAGTCTGTATGGAAGAAAAGCCATATGAACTAGCAGTTGTGATGAGGCTAAATTTCAAATATGATCCACCTAATGAACTGTTCTTGAATAATGTTTTTTGATTTTAAGGGTAATGAGATTTAATGAGATGTTTTGCAGAACTCTCTCTCTCTCTCTCTCTCTGCTGTTTTTTTTTTTAATTTATGGCTTTCTTCATAATTGATTGAAGAAAACTGGGTAAGTCAAATTTTGCAAGACTTATGGCCCCTTTCAGATAGTCATTCAAAATTAGTATAAGGCGCAGTGTAATATATATGTAATGGGACACAGCAAGTTTTTTACTGAACACTTACACCGTGTCTTACACTACAGTAATTTTGAATGACAGTCTGAAAGAATCCATAACTCTTGCAAAATTTGACTTAGTTTGGGAAAAAGTTCTTTATTTGCTGACAGAATATACATGATCTTGTATTTGAAAACGTAGCCAGATGGGTCCATGAAATGAAGTGCCCACCCATGAAAACAAGTCAAAATAAGCTGTTAGAGAAAAGGCAAAATGAAATATAATACCCCCCTACATCATCATAGAACGGAAAAAATTTGTCCAGTTTCCAGCTGTTACCACAAATTCTTCCCCGTGCTAGGATTCATGATCAGCTATACGTATTTGAAATGTATCTTTCAAATCATTTACAGTATTTAATTTTATGTGTTTGTTGTTGTTGTTGTTGTTTTTTAACACTAAAGTTAACAAATAGATTGTCTAAGCATTATATTTATAAGTACTTTCAACATGTGTTCTTGTGCAAAACAATTTAGGGGTGCTTCATTTCGATTGAGTATGCACTGAGACTTATTCTGACCAATATCTCTCCTGCCTGTAAACCTTGAACACATCTGATACCTGGATATTGGCCATAACCGTTTGGAAACTCCTGACCTAGAATATTGGTACTATTTATCTAGCTTAGCCAATGAACCTGGGATTTGTTTCTTAATTGTTGAGTGTTAAAATCATCTATGAATTCTGATCTGTTGAAACCAAAGTGTGTGCTGTCCAGGTTCTCTAGAAGCTGGCAGTACCCAGTTGGTGTGGAATTTGGCTGAGGCTGGAGGAAGAACTTCCTTTGATCACTTTAGTCCAGATCCCAGAGAGAGATTGACCTGGTGGGGAACTGTTATTGGCGGACTCATATTCTGGTAACTTTTCTTCCTCTTCTGTTTGTGTGTGGTGGAAATTAACTCAATGGACCGCCATTGGGGTTTTAATAAGAGCGAAATTGCAAAACTTAGCTGGGAACTCTGAGACAACCGTGAAAACCTAGAAACCTGCAGTTTTCACCCAAATTCATTTTAAACACTGTAGTTTGTGATGGGCGAATAAAACTATGTACATCATATTCGTTTTAGGCTCAGCGAGGACAGTTTCTGAAACTGAGCTCCACTTTTTCCACTACTCGTTTTATGGTGTAACATTCCCAGCTTTTCTTATTCTGTTTTTTGTATGAATTCTTTTTTCCAGCGTGGCATTGGATTATCGCATTGTGTAAAGCAGTTCGATATAGTTCAGCTATGTTAGTGCCTAAAAAGACAATGGAAAGAATTAACATACAGCTGACGGTACATTTCCTTTCTCGGCAATGACTAACCTTCGACGCATATATAATGAATTATACCAAAGCAACTATAAGATAGGACAGCTTGCGTTTTACGTTCACTTTTTGCGCACTCACCACCCGGCGGCAACACCTTTGAGGACATAAACAATGGCGTATTTTTCAAGGCCAATAGCATGAAAATATCACTATAGGCTATCACGTTAGGCCTAGATGGGAGAAGTTTACTTTAATTACAACTTCAATAAGTGTAGGAGAATCCTGGCTATTTCTTTTCTGTTTCTGTCGCGGTAACACGGTAAAAAAATATTATTAAGTGATAAATTTACCAAGCATTTTTGTTCTTCATTGCGTCCTAGGTCCTGCCCACGATCTGGGCACCAGCTCTGTACACGTTGGTTTTAGAGGCGCGATGAAGACATTGTTCAGTCCTATCTAACTCTATTGTCTTTGATTGCACTCTGTTCAGAGTTTTCACTAGATGCCCGTTCTTTCTCAAAGTGATGATCACTTAAAGCGATTTACTATGCTGGATCTTGTTTCTCTGATTTTGGCAAAGGAAATGGATAGGTGGACCCCGGGGTGTACCTAGAGAAATATAGGCGTTTTAGGATAGGTGGACCCCGGACCAATGAAAAGCTGTCTTTCATCGCAAAGTTAGGCTAGGGTAAGGAAACAAACATTCGAGTCGAGTGGCAGCATGGATGCCGATAGATCTAGATCTATATGGAGCTACATGTTTTGTTGGACCTGGGTGACGTGAGGGTCTAGTCAGTTTGTATCAATGGGCGGTAGTCAGATTGACTAATCAGGCGAAAAGGGGCTGGGGACGCCATTGGCGATCGATGTACACACAAGTAGGTCTACATTGGCTGAGATCATACCTCCATGGTGCAGCGGTTGAGTGAGTGGACTTGAATGTTAAGTTTCTGGTACCATCAGATAAGTACTCATGACTGGAATTTGTTGCTGAATTACAACAGAATTTCTCTTTTTGCAAATACACTCCTACGGAACACACCACTTTTAAGAACTACTATCCTAAAACATTTCACTACAATGAACCCAGCCCGGGGTCCACCTATCCTTAAACCTACTTATTTCGCTAGGTACACCCCGGGGTCCACCTGACCTCCAAAGTGGATAGGTGGACCACGGGGTGTACCTAGCGAAATATAGACGTTTTTGGACAGGTGGACCCCGGACCAATGAAAGCTGTCCGGGGTCCACCTATCTTATACAGATAGGTAGACCCCGAGGTCCACCTATCCTCTACCTTTGGCAAATTCATCATTGGAGCTGATGTAACTGACCTTGTCACATGTTTGTTACCGTCGATTTCACAGGTACAGCAACATCTGTAACCAAGCGTCCAGTCAGAGAAT
Organism: Onchidella celtica; assembly: GCA_963931925.1. Lineage (NCBI taxonomy): Eukaryota > Metazoa > Mollusca > Gastropoda > Systellommatophora > Onchidiidae > Onchidella > Onchidella celtica. The sequence goes on along the minus strand of OZ007567.1, from coordinate 52,410,790 downwards.
CTGCGCTGTCAAGAACATGAAAGGTGCCAAAAACGCTTTTCTGATCAACAGTGTGTTGAATATTGTGTATGGGGCCATGCTTTTTGGCGTAGGAATAGTGGCGTACGCCTACTTTGCTCACATTCGCTGTGATCCATGGCAGGTTGGAAACTTGTTTTTTTGTTGTTTTTTTTTATGTTTTAGATAGTTTTCTAGACTTCATCTCACATTGGCTTTAACCCACCAAGCTATGTGGGCTTTGATGTGATTTTTGTGTATTGAGAGATCTTTTTTATATGAATTCTGTCTCTGTTTACAAATTGAAATTTACAATTAATAATTAATAGTATCGATTCAAATAATTTTCCATACAGTGCAGGGAGATGATTTCGTATTTTAACTGATACTGATGAAGAAAAATGTAAGTTATGAAGAAATAGTTTTGTACCTGAATGATAAGATGCACAAATTAGGTCCAGTCCGCCATCTCCAGTGAGCCTTAATAATTTCTTTCACTCAATCACTGCATTATTTTAAATGCCAAACGTTGGGTCACAAAATATTCCGCCCTCTCTCGCTCTGTCCTCACCAGACAGGTCATATGAAGTTGAGAAATCAGCTGATACCACTCTACTTCCCGTACCTGTTTAAAAACACACCTGGCATGTCTGGACTGTGCGTAGGCGTCCTGCTCAGTGGAACTTTGAGTACTGTGTCTTCAGGTAACCACTTATTAAACAGTCATGTGAAAGTAACACCTTCGCCCCTGTTCATTTCACCATCAGGAATAGTGGTTTTCATCCAGATATTGCGGGTAATTCTTACTCCACTATGACATTATTTCAATTCTTTCGGTTATGAGGATCTCTTATCATATATAGAACTTAGATTACTCAGGAATATGTGACTAAAAATAATCCGTCTATTTTCCTTCCTACCTACCTACCCATCTACCTACTCACATACCGACCAACCTACATATCTACATCTATCTGTCTGTCTGCATGTCTGCTATTTGTCTGTCTGTCTCTTTGTCTATACTTTAAGAAGAGACCTACCCATAACTCAATAATTATTTTAATCCCCACGTGACTGTTATCCCATTTTCCAGGTATAAATTCTTTAGCAGCCAACACGGTAGAAGATTTTCTCTCTGCTCCACTGAAAAAGGTCAAGGAAAGTCGGGCCACCCTGGTAACCAAAATCATCTCTTGTTGCTATGGTATGTTGATTATTGCGCTGGCTTTGGGCGCCAGTTCTTTCCGAGGTTCAGTGGTGCAGATGGTCACGGTTGGCGTAGGACCTTGCGCTGGGCCTTTGCTGGGTATATTTCTATTGGGAGCCGTCTTCACGTGGACCAACAAATACGGCGCTCTTACTGGGGGAATTGTGGCATTTGTCATAAATATGTGGCTCGCTGTGGGTGGGGAATTGTATGGCAAAAAAGACAAACCACTTCCTCCACCACCATCTGATATGTGTATGAGGAACCAATCTTTGGATACACCGGTGATGCAGAATGAAACCAGTGATGTATTATCAGCTCCCACCAGCGGTTATCAATTTGTCAACACTATTACTAGTATATCAAGTCCAGATCCCTACAGTTATGGTTTTTTCTTGTATGACATTTCATTTGTGTGGTACGGTTTTATTGGTACATCCATTAGTTTGATGCTAGGTCTTTTCGTAAGCTGTTTGTTTAATCGTCATAGCCACAAGCCAGACACTTCCTTGTTGTTTCCGTGTGTCACCAAACTCAGCTGTCGTTCCAAGTCCTCACACAAGAAGGAATTGAAGTCAATGTTGGATGCTACAGAAAACCTACAAATGACCCTGGCAGACCAAGACAAGGCTGAAATTTGTAAACAAAAAAGCTAAATTTTGTGAATTTCAGGATAGCATAAACTGAAACTATGGCTTGCTTCGGCCCGTTCTGGCTCACATAACACATCCTCCTATCAATTTCGGACTTGTAAACCATGAAAATACGCTTGAAATGAATGCATATTGGATGTATTTTACTGATTTGTATAGAACAAAATAATTCTATAATCAATATTACAACTAAGTTGTTATAACTAAAATTGTCTCTGCAATAACCAACATTCCTGCACTTCATTTTTATTACATATTCGTGACATCGCTTTGTAGCTTTAAACCCACATATGGCTCTTCATAGACCACCTTAGTTAAGTGGGAACAAAATCAATTTAATACATTCAGCAAGCAAAAAGGATGGACACACTGTCTTCCTAACAGATATGTTCATTATATGTATCTCTGCGTTTCACTTGGTTGTCCAAAGGTCTGGTACTGCAATCGAAAGGGTTAATTCCATACCAGTAACTATGCCTAAGTCCTTCAGGTATCCAAACAATTCATAAGGACATGCACAAAGAGCAGTGAGTTTGCTGTCTGCTGTACAAAGCACATTAACCCAGACAGCTATTCAGGGCTGGCTCAAGACCAACAGAGGCCCTAAACACTTGCAAGATTTTGGTTTCCCCGTGTACTGTATATGTAATTCAAAATGTAAACAAAAATAAACCATAGAATAAAATTTAATTTTTCGAAATGAAACAAAACTGACGGTGAGATGGAAAATCATGTTTACTTCCACTTCTTTTTTCTTTGAAAAGTCTTAGCATGCTCCTACTTTTTTAAATTGCAAAGTCCATGAATCACATGCTCAAAACTTAAAACAAATTTCTGTGGTTCACCCCCCCCCCCTTTCCCTTGATGTCCTAGGCACGTGCTTGGTTTGCTTAATGGTTAATCCAACCCTGCAGCTTTTGCTATAATTAGATAGGGGTATTGAAATTTTTGAAGTTTTCATAGTCATAGAAGGATCTACTATGTATCTGGAACACTTGTTTTTTTTCTATTTTTTTTGGTGCTGAATATCTCAGTTGTAGCTTTTTGTGTCTAGGCACGACATGGAACTAAATCCTTGAATCACTGGTCTCTCACTCTGTTAGGGATAACAGTTATGGAATGTTGACAACAGCAGAACAAAAAATTGAAAATGGGCAAGATTCCGGACTTCACACCGTTAAACATATTTAGCTTAGTAATCTACTAATTGGCTTTTCGATTAGTTTGTCGCTGTGTTTTTAATTTTTAAATAACATTCACAGCGAAATTATTATCACGGTATTTTTACCACAGTACCTGAATTTAATGTAACCAGTTGGAATTTTTGTTTGCTTCACTGTACTCCATTTACTTCATACTATTTTGTCACTGTAATGCTTATGCATTATCTTGTGATATGTTTTTAATGATCAAATTTAACACTGGATTTTGTTACATATGTTTTTATTTGCACATTATACCATTTTGTATATTTTCTATAATAAACATCGTATATATATAAAAAAAATGCTCAGGTTCCTGAAGTGGATTTAGTCAGATAAACACAAAAGAACGATAACCAAGTTTTCGTCACGTCAGTATAATGAACATCAATATTTGTTTCCCATGAAGGCTGTATGAAAGTACATCATCACTGTTATGCATAAATTCTCAACATGTAATTACAATGCACACATCAAAAAAGACAATCATGAAACAGCATTGTCTATATTGGTATTAGCAATGCATGAAAAGGCTATGGGTATTTGTAAAGCATAGAATTCAATAGTAATGGTAGCCTTGAAGGGATATCTCGGGTTCGAGACGGACGTAGCTGTACAGATCTCTATGGTAACGGTAATGGCTCCCGAGACCCAGTCTAGACGGAGTCGCGAGCACACAGGGCACTGGAAATCACTTTGTGTGGAGGGCTGCTTTGAGTGCGTCTGCACTTTGAGGTCCAAACCACAGTGCCAGCTTTCTGCATCCTGCAGTATCAGGGGTCCTCAACAGTAGATGCAAAATGTCTTCTTTTTGAAGCAGAGTACTTTCTACCAACCTTCGCCTTTAACTGGACTGTCAAAAGATGGATTCTCATCTTTTCGTTTCTTCTGGAGCATCAGTCTACTAATTTCTTGACTTACTTGACATAAACCCTTGAAAACGGAGTGGGGCATAGGTCGTCCACCAAGGTCCTCCACTTGCTCTGTCCTGGGCTGCGGCCTCAATCTGGCCCCACGAAAGTCCCGGCATTTTTGTTTCGCTCGCAGCTGATCTTTGCCATGTTGTCTTGGGGCGTCCGCGGTTTCGTTTGCCTTGGGGTTTCCATTTGAGGGCCTGGCGAACGATGCTGGCTTGGGGTTTTCGGAGTGTGTGTCCAAGCCACCCCCACTCTCTCCGTTTGATTTGGATTTCCACTGGCTCTTGCTCTGTCCGTTCCCACAGCCATTCGTTGGTGACTTTGTCATGCCAGCTGATCCGCAGGATGGTTCTGAGGCACCTATTGATGAAGGCTGTTAAAAGATGGATCCTGACCCTTTCGTTTCTTCTGGAGCACCAGTCTACTAATTTTAGTTCCATATAATTATGTAGAGCCGCACTATGGTTTCTGAAGATACCACTAAAACATTCCTCTTGATCAAGTCTTGGATTATCAGTGCAAACATGGCGACTCCCCATGATGACTGAATTTTTGCTGGCTGTCCCCGATATGATCACAACCAGCACCATCTTTACACTTGGGACAAACAGTAAGGAGAACTGTTCCCTTGCGTTCGAAGATGGCAGTGACAACGCATTCTGTGGGTACCACCATGTGGAAAGTTCTCCAAGGATGCTCCACTTGTCATGAACCAACTGTCGATAACCAAGCATAAGCAGAAAGCCTTATCGAAGAAAACCACAACACACCACACTCTTCCAGTTGACCAAGACTCAAGTAGACAAGATGCAAGCCCCCCCCCCCTCCCTCACAGTTACTGGTACAAACCAACTTCCGTCCGTCCACTTGCGCGCGTATCCTCCATGTCAACTGTTGATTGTTAGATCTATGCCTGTGCCATGCAGAGGAAAACCCAATTTCTCTCTCTCTTTTTCCTTCCTTCATCCGCTGTTTTTGTGTGCTTTGCTTTATAGAAAAATTCATTACTCATTAGATACTGCATATTTCTTAAATATTTTGACCCTGAAATTGACTCTGAAAGCGAAAGCAAAGGGTGTTGTGTCTTGTTTTCTAAGAATCTACCAGAGATAGGTCACCAGCTATTGACAACAACAAAAGAAGAAGAAGAACAACAATAAAAATGATAATAATAACAATAATACACACAACATCAAGACTTTTTGTAACATAACCAACAATGCTTCGTTGTAGGTGCAAGAGAAAGAAGTGAAAAGATCGGCAAGTGCTCGACGCGTCATAGTCCTACTCACAAAGTCAAAATAGGTCCAGTGTAATGTAAATATCGTGTATAAAAATATATGAAGTGGAAATGGAAAAACAATTTTATTGGGTGTAGCATCTGCAAGTTACCCCTTGCCCTTCCCCGTTGCTTGTTTTACTGGTGACTGAGCATTTGTTCACTTCTTTTTTCATTTTATTGTTGTCGTTCGCCGGAGTGTACTCAGTGACCTTGCCCTCTCTTTCTTGTGAGTAGTTTTTTTCCTCGCTCGGCCGTTGGGTTTTCGTAAATATTAGTATGTTCCCGAACATTCGATAACGTTGTAGATATAGATGTTTACGCCAGATTTGGCCTTGAGTGATGTAATCTAGTGACGTATTGATACGTGATTGGTTAGTTTGTGTGTTTCGGGCGAGGGCAGAGGTTACGTTTATTTCGGGAACTTTCTATAGAAATACCTATATATATGGACCCATGTGAGTGGTTGGTCGGTGAGTAAGTGAGTTTTCCCTCGTGTGGCGTAGGATATTTAGTTGTTCGCTGGTGCCTTCCTAGTATTTTATTGTTCAGTATACGGTTATTTAAACTTTAGTACTATTTAATCGATCGTCGGATCTCGTGTTTATTTATTCTACAGCTGTAATAGTTTCGTTTTCTAAAGGGTTGTAGTTAGATCAACTAACTCCCCCCCCCCCCCTACTAGAACAACCTCAGCTGTTACATTGGGTTATGAATAAGCACACAATATCTAAATTGCTAATGTTTGTCCTTATTTGAAAAATTGCCAAAAGCGCTGGAAATATTGATTTCTGTAACAGTTTATGAAACCTTCACCGGATACATACGTCCGGTTCTGGAGTATGGTATCTCACCATGGGGAGCAGCAGCAAAGAGCAATTTCCAGAGAGTGGAACGCATCCAAAACCAGAGCCTTCGAATTATCACCGGGGGAATGAAATCCACACCTATTGTAGAGATGGATAGCATCACTGGTTTACAACCACTGGAGGACAGAAAAAAATGGAAAACTAACCTCACAGCTAACAAAGTTTCAAACCCTTCGAAATCACCCTATGAATGATAGAGTAAAGAAACCAACAAAAAGCAGACTAAAAAGAACCAGCTTTATAAAATCAGCTAGACAACAGTTAATCAACCTTAAAATCCCACCCATAGATGAAGACGAGGACCTTACAGAGGTTGACTGCTGCCCTCCATGGGAAAGACAACACTTTCTCCTAATCAAAGACATCATTTACGGCATCACCTCCAAGACCAATCACTCCACGGCAGAGCTGCAATCACGCACACAGGAAATGCTGGACAGCTCCTATCCACAAAACAGCTGGATCCGGGTATTCACGGACGGGTCAGCACAAGAAGCCGTAAGAGATGGAGGAGGTGGTGTATATATCCAATGGACTAATGGGGAAGAATCAGAACTATCAGTACCCACAGGGAAATATTCTACCAACTACAGAGCAGAAACAGAAGCCATACTAGAAGATGCGCTAAACTTACAAAACTGAGACATATACAACAAAAAAATAGTTATTCTCACAGATGCTAGGTCAGTCCTGCAGGCCCTTCAAAGTTCACACGATTATCATCAAAACAAACTCACCTCTGCCTTAGTGCAGTTATGCCACACAGCAAGCAAGGTGGTTCTCCAGTGGATCCCTGGCCACTGTAACATCATCGGAAATGATAAGGCAGACACTCTGGCAAAAAATGGCGCAAATTTCCCCCAAGTCAGAGAAAACATAACAGTCTCAGAAGCTAAAAGTCACATTAAGGCAGCCTTGAAATCCAAGTGGAAACAAAGTCACCCAAGCCATGTAACAGACGATGCGATGCACTTGCTCAGCAGAAAGGAGCAAACTATCATTTTTAGGCTGAGAACTGGATATAACATGCCCGTGTGGAAACTGCCCAGAGAATGCAGAACATGTCCTCCAACAATGCCCACTATACAGAGAACAGAGGGAAAACAGCTGGCCCCGAGGTGCGGCACTACACACCAAGCTATATGGGACAGCAGAGGAACTCAAGAGCACAGCATCCTTCATAAAGGCTACCGGCCTCCTGATATAAATAGTCTGACACGAAGAACGCAGAAGAAGAAGAAGAAGAAGAAACCTTCACCTCTTTATACTTTCAGTGTATTCCTTTCCTCTTTTTATTCCGTATTTTATGGCCAGATTGAAAAGTAACAATTATTTCGCCCATTGCCCTTCCTTAGCGCTAGTGTCTACAATTAACAACAACAACAACAAAACTTATCCCTACCAAGTACCCTGACATCTTGACTTTCATTATTTTAAACAAGGTGTAAATTTAGAGCTGCCTCGAGCGGACACGTTTGTCTGGAGGCATTGTGCTAGCCTCTCATGCCGAAGATACCGGGTTTGATTCTCGGTCCGTGCCGGCATGTTGGAAATTTGGGGTAATTTCCTCTCCATGATCAAATATCTAGTCTTCTCGGACAATGGCGAAAAAATCTCCATGATCAAATATCTAGTCTTCTCGGACAATGGCGAAAAACTCGGATGGCCCGTGTGCACGCTGCCCACGTTAAAGATATCATGGCAGTTGGAAATCGAGAAGAGCAGATCTAACAAGGCCCCGGCCCTTGCAAAATTAAAAAAAAACACACTAATAACTATCACCTCCACCCCCCAAATGGGATCAAAGAAATATACAAAATACAAATACAACATCAAAACACAAGAAATATATATATATATATATATATATATATATATTCCAGTGCGAAACGGGTCCAAATGATTAAAGTCGTCAATTAGCAGAAGCCGACATTTTAAAAATGCAAACATGTGGAACACAAAAGCTATAAAAGGATCACGTTCAAGAATATACGAAGAGCTTTCTTGCCAAATGTGTTCAGTCCGTTATTGTTAAAACAATGTTCAGCCCCACGCCAGAAAGGGGGGATGACCAACTACGTTTTAAATACATAGGATAATAATCAACAAATTAAAAAAATTGTAAGCGTGTTGCTTACAAAGTTATGTTAAATCATTCGAAAATGCCATGCTGAAGTTGAAAACTCCATTTTCTGTAAAGTATCATGTATCCGCATAGCACCATTTGCAAATGGGCGGGTCATAAACAATCAAAACGTTTCCCAGATTCGGCAGTTTTGCTACAAATCTCCCGATATAATCAGCATGAATGGCTTGATGGCGAAAGTGAAAGGCAAGTTGAACAATGGGGTTCTCATAAAAAAAAAAAAAGGATCTGCACGTCCACCAGACAGAAACTGAGATACACATAAATACATCCATTTTGCAAACTCAAACAAGCATAATTTCATAAATTTTATGATATAAGCAGAACAGGTTTGGCAGTGAAAATAGCAAGGAAAGTAACACATTCAGGACACTACATAAAAAATAAAGAAAAAAATAACAATGTAATTCATCATATTTTATATTCTAATGTAATTTTGCCATCACTCTAGATAAATCATCAACAGAGGTATTTTCTAAGGTAGGTCATAACCCGAACTTTCAGGAATGATGGGCAAACAGATTCCTTCCACAAAGATAGTGCCTAAGTTGTATCGCACGTCACAGTCTTCGTCAGGAAGACAGTCACCGTTGTCTCGACAGTGCCTGAAGGTCACACAGGGAACTGCGATTGGAATGTAAGAGTATTGTAAGAAAGGATATACTCACAATCCGTGATACTAATACAAATCAAAATGTAAATAACTTAAAATGTATAATTATAATGGCACACAGGAATTATAAGAAAACTTTTACAAGAGTGTTCCAAATTACCCGTATTTTCGAGTCCTTTAAATGTTGTTTGAATTTCATTGGGCAAAATTATAATTCATGGAGTATTCTGTTGAGCAAATTGCAATACAAGCAGCATCAAGACTCATCTCTTTCATTTCTAATACTTTTACAATATTCAAATTCATCATACCAGCAAGGTCATGGTTGGCTAAAACTACAGTGTGCTGAGAAAAAGAATAAATCAAATTCAATTCAATACAAATTCTAGGAAAAAGTATAATTACTCCAATCAGATAATTATTATCAAATTATTGTGTTTAATTTCCCACAAGCACTCGCTGCTTTAATATTACGACCAGACACTCTTAAGCCATTTTCTGAACGATACAGTGGCGGACACTCTCTGGTATTCACGCCAAAGGTGCAGAAAATGGTGCTGGAATGTGAGAAAATACCATAACCTTAAGACGAATCTCAATGATGAAATCAGGCAATAATTCTTCAGATATGAGAGGCTACGACAACATTGCATACGTTTTCTTTCTTTCATTCGAGACAAAGCTTAGTTTTGGGTTATTAAAATCACACGGTTCATGTGGCATTAACACCATCCTACATCTCATCTTCAAGGCTTCGAGCTAAGAAAACAGCCTAATGTTAAAAGAACAATGAAATATTCTGGCCAGTGGAAACACACAAAGCAAATGCTTTCAGACTGATTGGATCTGACCAAAGTTTTCCTGCCTTTCTCGTATGTTCCAAACAACACGTACTCTGATCTTACACTGTTACAAACTAATAATATTGTACATCATAGAATAGAAACTAATTTTTGAATTTAAAAAAATGATTTGATTTTCACTGATGAGTTCCCACACCTAAATCTATACTCGCAGCTGAAACATTAAATTTACTTACAGACTTTCGGCACTCGCTTGTCTCTCGAAAGTCCAGCTGAGTGGAAAGGAAGAAGATGAAACACTACAAAATCGTGCAGGTGGTTTAGTGAAAGAAAATGAAATTTACCTCACACCACCTAAACACTTGCCGCTTCAATTGTGCTTTGATGCATGAAAAAAATTATTCTTATCATTATTATTATTATTATTATTATTATCTTTATAATTGATAGGAACACCTGCACTGATAGAACCAATCAGGTGTTGGCCAGAAAGAGAACGGTATAAGCTGTTCAAAAATGTCTTGTACAGGAATTTCATATTTGAAAAGAATTAAGTAATACCTGAATCACAAGATATAAATGACAAACCGGATGCATCCAAAGCCTGTACATCATAGACAAGTTCCTCACTGACATGGCCATTGGAGTCTCTCTTTGTGATGAAATCATAAAAGAACACTGCAAAATAAAATAAAAATCATTCCAACAAGCATATTTTACAGTGTATCATTCACTCATTTACTCGCTGATAGACGTGTGAATGGCACGACGGAGAGACCAATGGGCAGACAGACTCACTCACTCACTCACTCACTCACTCACTCACTCACTCACTCACTCACTCACTCACTCACTCACTCACTCACTCACTCACTCACTTACTCACTCACTCACTCACTCACTCACTCACTCACTCACACACTTGTTCTTTCAGTTATTTGATCACTTACTCTTCCACCATCCAACCACTAGGTATTGTTTCGACCACTCCCTCACACATGCATGATCTCACTGCTTATAGTGCTACTCGTAAATGTACGCGGTTCTAATAACATTTCCAAATTGCCTCCCTACACAAAGAAATCGATATATTCTAAAATTCCATTTCCTAATTTGTTCCGTGTTTCAACATTTCGTAAAATGGTCGTAAGTAATGACTTTATAAGTTAGAATAATTGCGAATGCGCTTTTCCAATTTTGTTTCCAATATTCCCGAATCGTTTCAATAGTTAAAAAATGCATTTCTAAAAACGTCACATCAATTTGCTCCGACAAGATGGTGACTGGCGGTGAGTCTGACCGGAATTCGAGCGATGAAGAAATTTTGGCAATCCTGCTCATTACAAACGCAATGAACTTGAAGATGAAGAAAGGCAGTGGAGGGAATGGAAGACCAAAAGAGATGTGCAGGTGAGAGACTGGGTATAAAGACCGATTGATTATGGAATTCACGTGTCTTAAAATCCGCAATGCTTCGACCAGGCCAGAAATAAGACAGAATTAAGATTGGAACCGATCTAAAGCGATCCCGAGAGTTTTAAAAAAAACGAAAAATTTTAATTTCGCATTTCATTCTAATTTAGAACCGCACTAGAACAGTGGAAACACTCGCGAGAAAGATAGAGAACAAAATCAGAAATGTAGTTAAAATTGTTGAAACAGCGAGGCTGATTTTTATTCAGTTGTAAAATAAAATAGGATAAAATGTTAGAACTGTGTACACATAGCTTAACATGGACTTACATCTACGAGGTTTGCACTTCTTACTCTGCTAAGGACGTGGGTCGTGCACGCAGCATTCGTACGGTAGGCAATCCTGGTCCTTATCACAGTCATCGGCCGATGCCCATTCCACCAGTAGTACCACCTAATGAATAAAGGCAATATTATTGTCCGGGCGAAAACGCACTTAATAAGTTTGATAAGATAATGACGTGTCCCACAACATACGAGCATTTTCGTAAAAAAAAAAAAGGCCATCACATTATACAAGACGCCATTGTCACTGCTGGTTGACAAGGGCACAATAAACATTATGCATTTTTTTTTCAAATGCCACTCCCCGAATCATGTACATTTTTAAACACACACCAGTGATCGTCACCATAGTTGCGATATATATTGATTTTTACAGCATTTCAGCATCTCTGTGAGGCAATATTGTACGCAAAGTTAAAGATATCGAAACGTAAGAACAATATTATGTTTATGTCACAAACGGGTGATTTTGACGAAAAGGCAACATAAGTTTGGACTTGACCATTAACAAGTGTTGGAAATAGTGAAATGTATGCACACACAGTTTGGCTCTAAGACCTGCAATTGTTTCGCCAGTACTGAGAGTTGATGGGTTTTTTTTTTCCGAAGGGTGTCTTGTCATACCAGCAACACTAATTTTTACAAAATTGTGACTTGACCTTCGTGGTGTTCTCAAGTCTTCAGCGGCAACGAAATTTGCGGCTAGATACTTACCAGTAGCAGGCTCAGAAGACGTTTCATTGTGTTGGGTTTGTCGCGAGAGCTGATCAGCATCAGCTACAGCATATACATTTAGTATTTTTATATAGCAGCCTTTCAATGATACCGATCAATTGCCACAAAACGCATAACTCATCAAAACTGATGTACTATCAACATACAATGTTGTCCTTTATCGCAGAAAATCAAGTTCTTCAGCAATGAAAATGACATATTATCAGTGGTGTATATCAAAACATGCTGACAATTCAAGTGAAATACATTATTCTTTTTTCCGTTTGTTTTATTTATTTTTTTTGTGTAACTGAAAGACAGACGTTTGAAAGATCCCAATCTGGGATAAACAGTAAATCAAAAAGTCATGATTTATGCCCAATTTGGAAATCAGAGTCAGCACAACTGGCTACTATTGATTTGATGAGCGAAACAACCAGAAAAGTTCAGAAATGCAATAATTCATTTCTGTTATGAGCAGATGTTTTTATGGAAAATTAAATAGAACCTCTGAAAGAGACTAAATAATGATAGTACAAAAGTCAAATAATGGTACTGTTGCTGTTCTTTGGAGGCAGAAATCGTCATTGATACTACTAAAGCGACTCATAGAACAAATATGAAAACCTTTACCCGAATTTATATTGGCGTAGTGCATAGCGGATTTAAAGTCTGAAACAATAATGTCTGTGCTTATGAAATCAGGGATTGGAGCAAGTGTGAAGATAATACGGGATCCTGGTTGGAGCCTGGGTTGAAACTATTTTTGTTTATTTGTTGATGATACGTGATCTTGTATTGGAGTAAAGGGGAGGCGGGGGGCGTTTTTTGTTGTTGTTGTTGTTGTTGTTGTAAGAAGGTGCTGTGCTTTATAATGGCTGAGAGACAAAATAGAGGCTGAGTTATCCGACATCGACTAATATTGATACCGGCGGGTCTAACAACTGACATCCGCGCCATGCGGTATATCATGAGGTGATTTAAGATGTATGTGTTTTTCTGGTTAATGTAATTCACAGACAGTTCTTTACTAAGACTGGACGATGAGAAACCCATAAATCTCTGGAGAAAGAGATTACATCAACACACAAAGAAGAAAATATATCCACACAAGCACACACACACACACACACACAGAAAGAAATATTTTATGGAAAAAATCAACAACAACAACAACAACAAAACAGCCCTCACACATTTCAGCCCTACATCAAGAATAATTGTTCACTCTGACAGATCTCTCATCCACAAGGGATGAAGATAAAATAGAATCGATTAGCTCTGTCTTTCTTTTGTCTTGAACATTGAAAAATGGGATAGAATGATAAATGTGTTGCCTGTTTTAGCAGATGCTACATAAACTACTTCATTCTGCTATGGAAAGTGACAAAGTTGTTCACTTCGTCCCACGGAAGAAGCAGAAAGAACGGTCCAGCACTTTCTAATTATGCATCTTTATTTGTCGATAGCTTTTCTGGTGAGCAATGTTAACTTTGTACTTCTCTTTTGTTTTACTTTCTCTAAGTAGAAATGTAGCTTTTTTTTTTCTTTTTTCTTTTTTTTGTATTGCACTGCGTTCACAAATTATTTTTTTTTTAAATGCCTTCTAAAAATATGTGATAATATGTTTGGTCTCTGAGGCCTTCGTCAGATTCAAAGAGAAAGCCTCAAAAACTTAAAAAACAAAACGTAAACAATCTGAAAAAGTACTTAGTTTCGGTTTGTGGTTTCATTTCACCATTTAAAAAAAATTAGTCCAGTTTCGGCCAGTGGTATCATGTCACCATTAAAAAAAAATTGTTCCGGTTTCAATCACTGATCTCATTTCACCACTTTCAAACAATTGGGCATTCTGTCCGGCTGCCAAAATAGGAAGCAGACAATTTCCAACACTCACCTTATCTTTTATTATTATTACTTTTTATTATTTTGCATGGCACGGCTTCTCCAGGCATTCTTGGTGTCCGCCTTCTAATACACTTCCACATAATTATGTGATTTAAAAAATGTACACTAAATTGACTGTCTTGAAGAAGATTTAAAAAACAAACAGTCTCAAGGCCGTATATTAAGAGAGGCAGGAAATATTGACCACCGAGCTTCAGCTGCGTACATCAGTAACATCAACCTGCGTGATGACATTCGATCCTTCACCGCAAGAGGACGTCTGCAGCTTCTTCAGTGTGAGAGCCTGATGCACCTTTACTACCCAACGACTCACACCAAGAGGTGCAAAATCTGCAACCACCCAACAGAAACTGTCTCTCATATACTCAATGGATGTACCAAGTTCCGAAAAATTTATCAAGACAGACACAACAGACTAGTCAACATCATTTGTGAGAAAGTAAAATCTAAAAATAAGGAATGTAGAATATTAAAGGACACCAATCTTGTACCAGCAATGTTTGAAATTAGCGAAATCAACTTTCTAAGTAGAAATACAAGACCTGACATTACCATTATTGATAAAGAAAACAGGAAGGTCACTATTATTGAGGTTGCAGTGCCTTTCGACGCGCACATACAAAAATGCTATGAAGGAAAATTCAATAAGTATTACCCGCTGTCCCTAGAAATTAACAACCTTAACTTTCATACTTATATACTTATTTTGATCGTTGGAAGCCTGGGGAATGTCCATCAAAGATTTAAAAGTGGTTTAATGAAGGTGAATGTTAACAAATATGAGGCAATGTTTCTTGCTAAGTATTGTAGCCTAAGTGCCATAATTGGATCTTATAAAATCTGGCGATTAAGGTGTAAAGTATACAACATGCAGCAGCTAGAATGATGTCCTAGGGCAGCTGTTCTGTACATGGCACAATTTCCTTGCAGACATAGTGTATAACATATTATGTCAGTACAATATGAATTGTATTCTTTGGAAATAAAGATTTTTGATATGTATGTATGTATGTATGTATGTATGTATGTATGTATGTATCTATGTATGTATGTATGTATGTATGTATGTATGTATGTATGTATGAGGCCCATATTGAAAACTGCTACCAAAATAAATTTAATGAATATTTCCCCCTCAGTATGGAGATAAACAAAATGGGCTTTAACACCCGTGTGATTGTTTTGATTGTTGGCAGTCTGGGCCACATTCATAAAATTTTCTAAAGGATTGTTCCAACTAAATATCAGAAAATATGAAATCAGGGGTCTCTGCAAATACTTAAGCAATAGTGCAATATTCTCATCCCATCACATATGGAAACGCCGTTGTAAATTCCATCCTCTATAATCTATGTACTGTGTCATTACCCTTTATATCATTATTTTAGTATTCTTCATGAATCTTGTTTCCTGTTTACCTGCATCCAGCATGCTATAATCCATTTGAGTGTATAGAGATGGGCGCAATGAGCGATAGATGTAAGTTCGGATCATGGATTCGTAGCGAGTCTGAGTGCTGTGTGGTACGGTAGAGGTGTGTTACCGTAAGAGGTGTGGTGAGTGAAAGGTGGACTATTGTGTGTACGCTTGATAGTTCGTAATGAGTGGTGAAGTGGATAGTAATTGTATGGTGTTATAGAAATGTAATGTTATTCTTATAGGTGCCGGGGTCGGGCAGAGAAGCCACCCGCGGTGAGCGGACTTGTGCCGGGGTTGGGCAGAAGGCTACCCACAGGCCTGCCTGAGTGAAGTTGTCGCGCAGGACAGCGGGAGCACATGAGTCGTGGCAGTCTGGCCACAGACAGGGACGTTGCTATTAAGATGTTAATGTGCTATTAAGATGTTAATGTGCCATTGAGAATATAATGTGCTATTGAAATATTAATGTGCTATTAAGACCTCGAGGGGAGATTGAGATACGGAGATTAGGTTGAGCAGGAGCCAATAAGAGAGGCCAGCAAGTAATATATATATAGATGTGAGGCTGAGGCCAGAGCATAGTTAGAAAGTAACTATCGGGTTGTGGACCCGGAGAAGAATGAATGCACTACAGAACATTTTCATTGCCAGATTTACTTGGACCAAATAGTGCAGCTAAGCCAGGGTCCACGAAAAGGGACCCTCACAATAAATCAAATCATGAAAGCACATGTATTTGCGTAGAAGACTACTAAAAAGAAACAAAATTATATGTATCAATGTATTTTATGATTTAGTTTTGTTTATATTTTGCATTACATATACAGTATATGGGGGCACCAACATTTTTTTAATGCGTATGGCCTCTAAAGGTCTTATTCTGCCCCTTATTACAAAAAAAGGAAGATGAGATCCGCATCAAATGACACCGAATCATAATACACGTCATGTATTTATACGCCTACTATTTCTGAAACCACGAAAATCAAATCGTCACCGTTCCCTACGTGATCTTGTGCACAGCATCCGCTCCGCTATTTTTACGGAAAATGGCGCAGGAAAAACTCTCTTTGCCTCTATAGAGGTGAGGAGCAGAGCGGAGCGAATAGTATGGACAATTATATAGAGGCAAAGAGCGCTTTACTCATACCTCTTTTTTCCGTAAAAATAGCCGAGCGGAGCGGATGATGTGGGCAAGACCACCTCGATTGTAGTACCTCAAAAATTGAAGAAAAAAAAATCATTTTTGTGTATTATATTCAATTACATTCAAAGCCGCACCCAATGATCTCGGTAGACCCCTAAGCCGGAAAAAGGACCTAATGGAAAACTTTAAAACATAGCTAGACCAATTGTCCTAAAATAAAACATCTTTTTTCATTCCCCTGAAAAATAGCCCAGACAGAATACTACACTTCTGGGGGACGGTGACCAAATGTAGATTGGGCATTTATTATCCTGCAGGATTTCATAGGTCTTGAGTCGATCATGATCATCCTATACTGGTAAACAAGAATCTCTCTTAAATTCTTAGTGTAAAATAAAGGATGAGGAAGCGGGCAATGCGGTCAAGAATGTGAATCCATTAAGCCAATGGTTCTCAACCGTTTATAAGCAATCGCCCCAATAGACCCCAATATTGTTCTGCCATCGCCTTCCCCTCTTTAAATCCTTACCAAAATGCAACAGACACTTTTCACAAAAAGACAAAATACACACAAGCCATGATGTTAACTTTGTCCAAGCCTCATTAATGTCTGTGATTATTCATTATAAAACAGAAAACATTCATTATCCACCGCATTAAAATAATAATAATCATAAAAAAACAGGTCTTATCTGTTCAAAAACCGATCTAGGCATCATGTTGAACAAGTCAAAGTCTGTCCTGGACCCCGCCCAACCCACCCCCGTCCAAATCGTCCATCCCTTCCCCTCCATCATCCGCTTCATCGTTTTCGCCTCGTTGTCACCCTTTTGTCCGCTCCCGCCCCTCTCCCCGCAGGGGAAATGAAAATAGCCCCGACGAGGGCGATATCGGCCAGTCTGAGAACCACTGTATTTTAATTACCACTTGAAATCGTCATTTCTACAGCGACATGCTAGTCACATTCTTCACGTTCCCCATGTCTGAGAGGGAGTTGTCCTAATGGTGATATTAATATTGCGTCACCGTTCCCTAAAACTGCAGTGGTCGGTTTTGACTACTTTTCAGGAGAAGGAGCACAATGGTTTATTAACGATGAATTTTTGAAAGTTTGCTATTTGATTATTTTTCGGCTTTGTTTGTAACCCAGATTGTTTGAGGCAACTCTGATAGTAGTTGAAATAAACATTGATTTTTCGAAATTTTTGAGTTACTGCAGTCTTAGGCAACGGTGACATTTCATGGCTTTTGACTTATAACAGAAAACATTTCTATACATCATTTTGTTAATTTGTCTAAAATGACCAGCGCTTTATCTAAAAAGGAATAACAACTCAAAACACATAACAAAACCTCATCAGTTATCCTTTACAATCAATCTTTTTTTTTTTCCCGTTTCAGTAGATGCAAAGTTTGGCGGCTGTGTGTGTGTGGGTGGGAGGGGAGAGGGGAGGAAGAGGTAAATAGAGTTCCTTCTACTTTTGATAAGCTCCTACAGAAAAAGGGCAACGCATTAAATTAATACTTAGCATTTTGAACAGTTAGATTGTGAATTAATTCCTTTTTTTTGCATTTTAATTTACTTTTTTTCTTTTATCCCTTATCTTCTGAAAGTTTTTAGACGCAGCGAGGATGCAACTGGAGGTGTGTAATTTTCATTATCATTATACTGAAATACGTTTGTGTGTTGTGTCACGCCATTCTGCCTAACCAAATCTTCAATCTTAGTCTTTATCATGTTTATGTATATCTACAATTCGAATCATTTGTTAGATCATTATTATATCGTGGGGTGTTTGCCATGTTGTTGTATGCGACATTTTAGGGATTTTGAGGTTTTGTCATGAAAATGGTTTCTCACTCCTAATTTCAATATATTAGTAGAAGTATCATTTCAATCGGTTAAAAACTTCCAGGTATGTGTTTGTGACGTAACGTTGTCCTCTGATTTGACACAAATCTTCAAAGTTTCAGTCCTCATTTTCTCGAGAAGACAAAAACTATACATACAACTATATGGCAAATACCCGACGATATTAATGTAATTTAGCCTATGAGACACCCGTTTTAGTGTCTCCATAAGTTCTTTATTTTTGTTTAATTTGCCGTTAAGACATCTTCAATTTTTATGATTTTATTGTATTTCCTTGCTATTCTTGCAGAAATAAAAATTGGTCACACACAAATCATAAGTGATAGTGCATGATTTCGCTACTTCATAGTGCATCTTGTAACCTCAAAAATGACGACTTTGCATATAGGGATAATCTCAGCTCTAAGCCAATTTGTGCGTTCAGCCACATTTCATAATTTGTAACTTTGTACCTACTATTTAGCTGCAGTAAAAATATTTCTGTTTGTTTGTATTTCGGTTGATATTCTTTACATTTTTACGATTTTGTTAGTTTACTTCTTTGTTGATGTCATTAAATGGATTTTTCTCATGAAATTGTTTCAGCAATAACAAAAAGGAAAAACGGTACGAGATCGAGTAAGTCATGTGCTCTAAATGTGCTATACTTTTCAGAAAATGGGATTCCTATAGAGAAAACACACATGAATTACTTGGCATTGATTGCTATAGTGAATGTTGGTGTAAAAATAAAACATTTGAAATGGCCCGGATAAAAGCCAGAGAGGATAAAAGTTAAAATCACAATACTTATAAGAATCGATAGTGGTTGTGCTATCACGAGAAAGTTATTCGATTTGATCGACAATCGTATGCAATTAATATTTTGGAAAGAGAAATTGAAAGTAGAGTTAACTAAAACACGGTGGAAAATGCCTTTAATTGCACACGGAAACATGTTCGTCATGAGTTGAATTGTCTGGGACAGACACTGGCATCAAGACTCTCCACTCGGATCTGTCATCAGCCAATCTCAAAATGGAGTTGTTCTTGTGACGTTTGTTAGTAGTCCATGAATTAAGACTTTCAGTGAACATTTTACTCTGTCTACCCCTGCTTTTCCTGCCCTCAATCTTCCCTGTGACTGAAAGATGGTCGAGGTTCCTTTTATTGGCGGAAGTGAGACGCGTCGGCGCAGGATCAATAAAGATAGACAACAAAACGTTGATATTTTGAGGGATAAACACCAAAGAGGAACAGGAATCTTGTTCTATGAAACAATAGCAGAAAGCCTCAAAAGCTGTTGCCCCATATCAGACAGAGTAATTGTTGCCAAATTAGAAGCTAAGCCTCTAGATATAGGCATTATCCATGTATACGCGCCAACGCCAGAAAGCGAAGATGAGGAAATAGAACAATTCATGAAGAGATACAGGGAGCAAAAAACTACCTAAAATCCCCAGATATGAAGAAAGTAATGGGCGACTTTACTGCCAAAGTGGGAGATCGAAGAATAGAAGATATCGTTGGACTTTGGGAAATAGTAAATGAAAATGAACGAGGAAGTAAACTAATCGAGTGGTGCCAAATGAATGGCTTCATAATCACCAGCACCTGGTTTTAAAACCGTCCTAGGCGGCAATGGACATGGGTGAGCCCTGGAGATAAATTAAAAACAAAATTGACCTCATACTAGTCCAGAAATGATTCAGAAACGAAGTGAAGTCATCAAAATCAATGCCAGGAGCAGATTGTGGCACCGACCATGTCTCAATCTTGTGCAGATGCCAGGTTAAACTAAAGAAATTGAAGAAACCAACTAATCATGCAAAATTTCCAATGGAACTACTAAAATCAGACAAAAAGTTTAAAGAAAAAATTTCTGTAAAATTGAAAAACAAATACGGAGCTCTTGAAGACATCACTGAAATGGAAAAACTACGGGATAAAATGAAGGACTCACTTATTAATATTGTAGATGAAAATATACCAAAAAAAAAAGAACACAGGAAATGGATGAATAAAGAAATTCTAGACTTAATGGAACAAAGACGAAAGTTAAAAAATAAGAAGGAATACAAAAGTCTAAACCATCGGATTAAAAAGAAATGTAATGAAGCAAAGGAAAATTGAATAAACGAACAATTCCAAAAAATACATGTAGAGCAAAACCAAGATAAAAACAGCAAATATATGATCTCCAAAATTA
The DNA here is from genome assembly GCA_963931925.1 of Onchidella celtica. Classification (NCBI taxonomy): domain Eukaryota; kingdom Metazoa; phylum Mollusca; class Gastropoda; order Systellommatophora; family Onchidiidae; genus Onchidella; species Onchidella celtica. The sequence goes on along the minus strand of OZ007567.1, from coordinate 52,390,097 downwards.
AAGACTTCAGCGGAAACGAAGGTAGATGCAATAGTACAAGTTGTATCAAATCGAAAGAGGGAACAATGCTTCTGGACAAAATGATGTTTTAAATGAATGGTCAGAATATGTCGAAGATCTTTTTAAGGACAACAGAGGGGAGAAACCTGAAATCAAGAAAAACATGGAAGGTCCACCCACCCTAAAGGAAGAAGTAGAAACAGCAGTAAAAAAAAAATGAAACAGGGAAAAGCAAAAGGACCAGATAACATACCAATAGAAGTAATCGTAGTTCTAGAGGATTTAGGAAGAAATGACAACGAAAAATTCTAAATACATTATATTATAGCGGAAACGTGTTAGCACCCGTTAATTTCTAGTGTCCTGCTGTTGTGAAATTGTTACTTATTACTCATTAACTAGATCTAAGTATGTTGGATGTGGACTTTATTGTTTCAAAAGTTGCTAATGAAGTTATTCAGTGTTATTCTCCTGTGTGATCCCCGAGTTAGTGTGATTCTGATGGACTGTCTTAGATCCTCCCACCATCTACTCTTCTAATAGGATTGCGCTTGTGAGTGATATGTTTCTTGAAAGCATAACCATTGTCACCTCTCGTCAGTATAGTGATTTAATTTTTTCTCTCTTTGAGTTTTATCCAGGCCATTTTGCCTGTCTTATATTTACAACGGTATTCGATACAGAAATCAATGGGAAGTAATTCATGTATGTTTACACAGGACAAGCTTCAGATATATTTAAACGATATACCCACATTCTCAATACCCATCAACGATCTCTTGTAACAATAAATTTTATGCACAGCTATGCTTGACCCAAGGGACAGATTTGATTTCAAGTTACACACCTCTGAAAATGTTTAACTTACGCTCGGAAGAAAGCCTTCCATTCCATCATATTTGACCCATGTTCCTCTAGACAGAAATGTACATTTATGTAGAATCCTGACGTATTGTCTGAGTGCGGTGATATTTGTCACGTCGGCATTTCATAATTCCCTTGGTCATTCATGACTTTAAAAAAAGTTATAACAAATATTTAAAAAATATATTATATATTATGCACTGTAGGAATAGAAAATGAAAAAGCACAACGTTTTATAATAGATATTTCAATACTCTCTGAGGACACAGTGAATAATTATGCTCTCATGTTAATCTGTTTTCTGTTTCCCGTGGAAAGTTTTCTTTGATTATTCAGCTCCTGTCGCTACAACACCTTTTAAGCTTCTTTCGATAAAGGAAGGACAAAAACTACTGCTGTCTCGAAGTGGCCTTGCTTTGGTTCCTACTGTGGTATAAATTGTATTGCGAAATGGCAAGTCTAGAAACAAAATACCAGAGTACCAGTGGGAAAATCCGTTTAGAACACGTATAGAAGACGGGAAATACTGGTTTCGAATTATATAGACAGTTGAGAAAATGAGATCCAGTTATGGATTAAAATATATGGAATATAAGTTATCATTTTTTCCCTTTGACAAACCCCAAACTAATAAGGAGACCATTGAGTCTTCTTTTAATTTTTTAGATGCAGTTGAACAGACATTCTGGTAGACCCAAAACTACATGGCAAAACAACAACAACAACAACAGCATCGACAACAACAATGATAATAATAAATTTGTCTAAAAGTTGTTTACAAAATGTTCCATTTGAGTCAGACTATGGAATGCCTATTTACGTGGGTGCGTCTGGCATAAAATCCAATCGAAGATTTAAAATAGGACTCTATCAGTAACCTGTCATAGATAACTTGGAATGTTTGGTTGTGGAAGATTAGACAGGTCCTTGGATGTCTATGATAAAATGGTAATTTACTTTTTCCTAATCGCTCCGCGATCTTTTCATATTCTTCCGCAGTCAACTGTTTGAGATACAGAACCTGTGACCTAAACAGCGGAACCAGTGGCTGCGCTGAATTTGAGAATTGCCTTTCATCTGAGTCCGGTTTATTCGGCAATGGTGTTTGCGTTCGAATCCCGCAACCTTCACCAACGAATGCATGATGACCTCCCCTTGCATAAATAAGTTTAGTTATGCACCTTTCAGGGAAAATCTAAATAAAAGTTAAATGAAATCCGCTATAATGGGAAAAAAAAGAGTTGTCATTCGTAACTGAGCACATTTGATGTAAAATGAGGCTTTTCACATTTATTGTGTCCATATAGAACTTTTGCGATCTGGTGTTTCGTGCTCTCCAGACTTTCCATTCTTTTTTTTGGATTACATTTTAATGTACATTAAAAAAAACATTAGAAAACTGTGGGGGAGTTTTTGTTCCTTGTGTGAAAGAATCAAATATTCAGCCCTTCTCATTAGTTTTACAGCTTAGTAAAAAATCTGGAATATTTGATGCTTTTTGTGAGACGAAAATGTATCAGAACTTGCAGGTAATAATCCAAAAACAAAGAAACAAACAAAAAACACAGATTTTCCCTCTGAGGTGCATGACGAAAAGACAAACTATGATGTTGGTCCCACAGTCTACACCAAAAGATGGAAAATCATTATCGGGTCGGAATGACTGTAGTATTAATAAGTGAAAGGACATAGCTGCTGTCATTGAAATAAAAATGATAAATTCTCAGAATAACTCTTCTCCTTCGCATGTAACTGTTGTTAGGTTTGCTGTTGTTGTTATCATTATTTAAGATAATCACAATGATCATTATGACCAAAAAACTAAACAAACATACAATGGCAAAACGCCTTGGGCAGTTTTGGTGGGATTTTTTTTTTTTTTTAATTTTGAAAGTTTAGACCAGTGTCTTGCTTGTGACCAACTGGTTTTTTAATAATCTACTATAGTTTTTGACAATAATTGCAAAAACATATTTTTCCAAACGCCTTTAACATGAAAAGTTGTAGGGTTTCAATGACAAAACGCTATTAGTAAGACCGTACAGCAACAGAACGCCTTTAGAGAAGATAAAGGCATGTACAATCTTGGTATCTTCGGGATACAATCACAAAACGCCTTTCGAAACACCGGACAGCTACAAAACGCCTTTACAGAGAAGATAAAGGCGTTTATAAAACTGGATAGTGTCCAAGATTCAGTGTCAAAACACCTTGATAATCGAAATGTGTTTGATATTAAGAAAACCAGTGTGTTTGTTTCTGTGAAAGATTAATCGATTTACTATGACAAAACGCCTTCTGTGAAATTGTTCTTTATCATTGATAGAGTGACCACCAGTTGACAAATATTTTTGTCATCGCATGAAAAAGCAAAGATTTAGTTTGACCGCGAAGGTTACACACACCTAAATATCACTTGGTAAGAGGGGGCTGGGTTTAAATGTATTGTCACTTTATATTTTACTACCTGCCAGCAGCCAAGACAAGTGAATTATTAACAGGGCAATACATTTATTGCTTCGATGACCAGTGTAGGTTAAATTAAAGTTGCACTAATTGGGGTCAGGGGTTCCAGAGAGACAATTGTAGCATTCCAGCATTCGCATATTGAACCACAACCACCAGCTGCTGCACAAGCAGATGGACGTCGAGGAAAGGCTGATCTAAAAGCCAAGTACCTCATTCTTCGGCCATGCAAATGTCTGAAGCAGTGCATCACTAAAATTCCGCAAGAAAGAACAGAAGCTATCCACTCAGACGACTGGAGGGAGAATTACGGGGAGCGTAGAAACTGGTTATTAAACAGCCAAGTTAAAAAGCCATTAAGTGGTGATAAAATTCTTCGGGAATATTTTTTTTACAAATAACGTGGGAGGCCGAGTTCAATTGTGCCAGATTTTTTTTTTTTTTTTGAGAACACTCGGCTACTTCTCAAATTCTGTTATAAAATGTTTGATAATGTCGAATAAAGGTAGCTCAACTCTTTTTGCCCGAAATGACATACGTGGACAACATCGTCCTCTTCACACGTTGTCAGCTGATGTTGAAGAAACAATCGATCTGCACATTGAATCGTTTCACCCACATGTAGCCATTATCGGAGGCGTCAAGCACCCCACAAACGCTATTTACCGCCTTACTTATCAATAAGGGATATGCATGCATATTTCAGGGAGACAAACCCTGATAAAAAGATATGTTATATAACATAGCGCCAACATGTGACTAAGAAAGGAATAAGTTTTACAAAACTGGGGAGTTGAAGAGTGCGAACAGTGTTTATCTTGCAGGAACCATGACCACCGGATACCTCACGACCACCCCAACTGTGGAGATTGTACAGTCCAAGCTCAACATATTGCCAACTATAGACGTAGCCGATTTCATTACTGTAATGATGCAGAGGAAGACCCTGGTGAAGAAACGTCAGTGTGTGTGTGTCTGCTGACATGCAGAAAAGTTATTTCTCTACCATACATGCCTGGTGTAAAGACATGCGCGTTTGTCAACAGACTGATCGCTTTCCATGAGACATTTGCTCCATTGTTTGGGCAGAAGAGACACCGATATCCTAAACAAATATTGTCTCTGTTATGGCACGAGGTCATTTCGGGTAGATCAGCGGCAGATGTAGTATCAGTCTTCATCAAAGCTATAACAGCGTTGGCAGGGGATGCAAACAGAGTCATTATATTGGCCGACAACTGACCGGCTCAGAATAAGAATTGGACACTTTATACTGTCTTCTCGTGTGAGATTCATGAATTCAGACAATGTCCAAGGCCAGATGAGGTGACAATACAATACCTTGAAACAGGACACATAATTATTCCTATCAGCTGATTCCTTTCATAGCTTGATTGAAAGAAAAAAACATGAGAAAGAAACACAGGAGTTACACTTTTTCAGACTTTGTGACTTCAATTCAGAAAGGAGGGAAAGGACCAAAAACAACAGAAATAATTTTTAAGGACTTCAAAACTTGGGACAAAACGTGTAACAGGAGGAAAAACTATAATAGTACAGCTTCTTAAGAACGTTCAACAAGTAAATTTCATAAAAGGATCTAAGAGTCTTTAGTTTAAACGGGCACATGATGATGCAGAACTCAGTGAAGTGGATTTCGCATGAAGAAAACTCAGAAAGATATGGATGAAAAATAGAATGGACCCACTTCCCACACAAGACCACGAGGAATTCCACATTGGAAAAGAGATGACATTTTTCGTGCAATTGGTGATCTAATGCCAGATGTTCTTTTGGAACAATATTTCAATGAATGAACAATCTACAGATCTCACCAAAACAGAAGAAATGGACAACGAATATAATAATAAGTACATTTTATTTTTTTATTGTGCCTCTGTGCATTATTTTAAGTTGAGATCACAATTTTAATACGTAACGGGCGATTGCAGTTGTATATTTCATCTCCTTTAAGGTTACAGCGATGATGATGATAAAAATATTGATGATGATAATGATGATATGATGATGATAATGTTGATAGGATAATTATGACCCCGATGATGATGATGATTATGCTATGATGATGATAACTTTTCTCTCTCTGTCTTGCCAATTGCTCCGTTTGCGTCGTCTTTGCCAATCGGATGCAGACTTTGCCACTGAAGGCAAGAGGATGTTAGAATTTTTTCGTCTTAGAGGTTATCCAGAATATGTTCTGGATAAAGCCTGGTCGAGGGCCCGTAATATCAGTAGGCTGGATGCCCTCACTCCCAGACAAAGGAGGGAAGATAATCGTATCAAACTAGTTTTCACTTATCACCCCCAATCTTTTCCTATTAAGCAAGTCCTCCTTAGAAATCTCTCTATCTTGAGGGCTGACCAGAGCCTCAATGACATGCTTGATGCAACACCTCCTCTGCTGGTATATAGACGATCCAAAAACTTAAAAGACATTTTGGTCCGGAGCAGGCTCATTCACACTGACCGTTCCGGTACTAAACCGTGTGGCAATTCTCGTTGCAAAACGTGCACACATGTCCTTCAATCGTCTTCCATCGAGTGCCCTTTGTCGACGTTCAGCATTAAGGAAGGCTTCACTTGCCATAGTCGCAATCTGGTGTATGCTATCCGCTGTGCCAGGTGTCATATGTTGTACATTGGTGAAACGGGACGTCAGCTTCACACTCGGTTTCGGGAGCACCTCCGTGACATTGCAAATCGAAATGGAAAGCCTGTTTCTGTCCATTTTAATCGACCAGACCATGAGCCATCCAACGACATTCAAATTCTGGGGCTCAAGTCTTGTCATGCAGGCGCTGATGTACGCTTTGAAACCGAACAACGATTAATTTTCCAGCTCGGCACTATCACTCCCCATGGCATCAATGTCCAACATTGCCTTCGATAATTCCACTGTTGCTAATATCAATATATATATATTATATATAATTTTCTTTATTATTATTATTTTCTTTCATTTATTTATCTATTTGTTTATTTATTTATTTATTTATTTTTATTTTTTTAATCTCTTTTTCTTTTTCTTTTCATTTACTGCGACTCCTGACATTGCGCACCATCCCTGTCTTGTGCTGTGAGGCACTATATGGCGCCTTCATCTTGGTTACTAACCAATTGCGTCACTTCCTGCTTCCATGCTTTTGGCGGACGGACGTGCTTTGGTGCTGCTAAAGAAGCAAGAACTCGCAGCTAAGTAAACTGTTTCACTTCGTTCCTGTTGAAGTCTTTTATTGTTCGTTTTTTTTTTTTTTTTTCACTTGACAAAGGCGAAAGCCGAAAATTTATGCATTTTCTGTCTTCTCTTTAGTTTGCTTTGTACTGTTTGGGTTTTATTTCTCACGCGGGGCTTCGCAACATACAACCTTTTCTTTTTGCCCAATTTTGACCTTGCCAATGTAGTATTGTCTGTTGTTACTTTAATTTGGGTTATTCGGGGTCCAATCTTTGAAAAGAGGTGTTATCTGTTTTGTTTGTTTGACTGTCTGTCTGTTTGGAATTGTGTTCTAGTTTTGTATTGTGTTAGTTGTGCTTGATTTTTTTTAAGCTGAATTGACAAAGATTATATTAAGTTTATATCCAAGTTTGAACTTTTTAGTTCTAATTTTTAAAAATATATTTTCCTTTTTGGATTGGCTGTTGTGCCATCTTGAATTTTTGCCTATTGTATATAGGCCTACCAAGCACTTTGTGCTATTTGATAATCACACTGTTACTAAATTTCACATGCTTCTGTGGAAGGTGGTTGGGTATATGTAACCTATGGAAGTCTGTATGTGTGTTCATTGGGGAGGGGAAAGGAGGGGAGGAGAGGGGGACAAAGGGAAGAATGGAGTTAGTTCGGAGGGAGCCAGAGAATAGAGGGAGGGGAAGAGGAGGAGGGAGGGAAAGAGTAAAAGTAAATACAAGACTAACTTTAAGAATGTTTTTCTATCTCTTATTTGTTTGCATATATTACTATGTACTTCATTTTTCACTGTGTTAATCTTAATTTTTATTTATTTATTTATTTTTGAGTCGCACAAGGGCGGATAAAATATTCGCTAACTTAATCTCAAATTAATAATCATTATGGTTTTCCTTCCCATATTATTATGTTTCATGTAACCTGGGCAAAACATTTTTTACTGCAATAAACTTTGTCTTCTCTAACGTCGTGTGTTTTACACAAAATGTGATGATTCACAGTGATTAGTGAAACCTAGTCCAAGCCTCCTGTCTTTAAACTTCACTCTTTTATGGTTTCATTAAAAAAAATTTACTTGGTCCACGATATCCACGACGACGATAATAACGATGATAATGATGTTGATGATGATGATGATGATGATGGTGATGATGACACTTTTAATGACTAAGACTACGATGATGGTGGTGGTGGACATGGAGTTGATGATTTTGTCGAAGATGATAATGATCATGAATAATTATGATGTCAAGGACATGGTGCTTAAACTTGTGAAATAAAAAGGTGGTTTGTGGACTTACGATCAAGAAATTAAATGTGTTTAGTAAACTGCGAAAGCGTTTTGTCGCTGTCTGCTTATGATGGAAAAGGCGTTTTACAAACTCTGAAGGCGTTCTGTAATGGTGTAATCATCTCTGAGGCGTTTCATGGTTGTACATCCACTCACTGGCAGTCAGGCAAATTTAGGAATAACGCCTTTTCCCTGTCTAATAAAATTAATCTAATACTAAACAACACAACAAAAAGTGACAAGATAAAAATAGACATATTTTATTATTTTTTCAGAAAAATCTGATTTCATGTTGTAACAGGGTCACAGATTGGCAAGGTATAAATAGCGTGGGAAGATAGTTGACGGCGGGGAGACAGAGTTATTGTAGGCCAGAGGGGGAAAGTACGGGATGCAACGGAAAGCGTTGACACCCGAAAAGGGTAGTGTTTACTTGACCGCCGTACTTGACGATCAGATCACCTGGGAATTGCTTGGGGGGTAGAGATGCTTCAATAGTATTTGACGTGGAGTCGACGGGGGTGGCTATTAGGATAACTAATGTACACTCGGTGAGCGTCTTGGGACGCTACCCGACTGGGTATAAATCCCCGAACGCTCCTTCCAACTTCAGACCGCTGAGAGCACTCACCAGCTTCGTGCCGAAGAGGAGACCACAACTGCAACTGTAACTTCGTACTAGTCTTGTGAGTGGGGAGAGTCAGGGAACCCGCAAACATCCTTTGTCAGAGCGTGGTATCTTTGGTATCTTGTCGGCATTTGAGCTGTTGATGAGTGGTAAGTTAATTGTGCGATGTATGTGTATTTTACTTAATGTTCATAATTGTAGAACCTAAATCTAGTGGGTTTACTTTGGTATAACTACTGCCTCAGAGAGTCACGGAAACGCCGTTACATATATGTTACGAAACCTTATAGGATGGGGTCTGTTAGAGAGAGCGTTATTCTTCGTGGGGAACGTGTAAATATCATTAAAACTGTATTGATCGTTTATTCTATTGCCTATATGGGAGCCTATGGAGTATGGGAGCTGCAGCCTGACTTATAACAGTGTCAGCGGTTAAAAGTATTGGTGATGAATATCCGTCATGGAGTAAGTATGGAAGTCATGCCTTCCAGCAGTAAATTAGGAAGTTGCGATTGTTTTTCTACAGAGGAGGAAGAACAACACCTTCTTGGCTTCTCAACTTCTTGTACTTTGATTAACGACATCGTGGCTTCTTGGTTTCCCGACCTATTGGTACCTGCCGATACCTGTTGATCTAACTGCGCAGTCAAGCCAGAGTAGAGAGGAAGAACCAGTGCCCAGATAGCGCCATACACCCCTAAAGGAGAGGTTTCCTTAAGCTGAATGTACTCGTGTGTTTTATAAAATGTGCTAGAAATTGAATATTACGGAGCCTTTTAATTATCATGTCCTGATTTGCATCAACTTCATTCCATCGAAATTCACATGAAATTGTATGACCTATGTTCCTATTATTATTGAATGAATTAATAATTATTGTATATATATAAGCAATACAGATATCGTTTGTTATAACTTATAGAAGAGAGATAGTCGATTATTGAGTGTGTTTGTGCCGTGCCCATCACGGCTGGTGTCAGAAGAAAGTTAGTGAGGGAAAGTGGAAACATCACACATGTCTTTATTATTTGTCTAAATGTACTAGAAACTAAAATGCAATTTTCTCGAAAGCCCATTTTTAAGTGTAAGGCGTTTGTCAGAAGTGGGATTTTGGGGATAATTGCGTTATTGTAGGTCCCCTCCAGATGTCAACGAGGGGGTTGGTGGATGTAGTAGACTCGCACCCGAAACACTCATACCACAATAACTAAGCAACCCAGGATTACTTATGTTCAGGCCTGTCGGGCCATGTAATGATCATACAACATTCGACTGCATAATTTACGGTAATCACAATCATAGATATTACATAAATGTCATCCACTACTGAAATTCTAGCAAGTCTATCTAAATTAGGATATCGACAAGTCTAATAGTATGCACTCTTGAATTGCGCCTATCCAGGACTACGGTTCCTAAAGGATACCGGTGTAAACAAATTCAAGTTGGTCGATCTCGCTTCATACAATCAGTAATAGCACCTAATCAGATAATTGACTGACTCATAAAGTGTAGCAGCACTCACTAATACTTTTCACAGTAATACGCTTCACAAAATATCTATGCTGCTCCGCACTAAGAAGTATACATCTAGGAAATGAACATAGTTCAATCTCAAACACAATCTAACAGCTCATTACACATCAAGTAAAAAGTATATTCAATGTCCTTCTCTTCGTCACAATGGGGTAACGGAAAAAAACTGTCTCAGTTCCTGGCACAAACACACACGAGGGGTCTCTCACCATTTCCTCGCTCGCGATGGTTTGCGAGCGAGAGAGTCCAATGTAAGCGGCGTGCACACTTAAGCCTGGTACACAGAGGTGTCGTCACTGTCTAGTCTCTTCACAGCGCGAACTTTCTTTTGTCTGTCATCTCCACTCAGGTAGGAGGCCCCCGTGACCCGTCTTTTCGCCAAATGCTCGAAATATGAATCCACTGATCTTAGTACGTGTGTTAGCTTTTATACCCCCCGATGGTTACTAAGGGTCTCCCTCCCGATTGGACGATCAAGGCCCTAGCCACGACAAACACAAGTTTGTCTTTCAGTTAACCGTAACTGCTTTCTCAAAAGGATATGGACACCACTCAAAAACCTACACTAAAACTTCTACAATCCCACTCTGTAAACAAGAAAATCCCACACGCACATCAAAATCAAAGGGTTAACTTAATGTTTATAAACTTCACTCACACATCCCTCATCACGAAATCCGTGGCTCGATTAATAGCTAAACGCGTTTCATATTCTCCCAAAATAAAACCAACCCATGACTAACAGAAAAAAGAGCTCACGCGGCTCGTGACAGCGTTTTGTCATCGCATGTTAGTAAAGTGCAGAGCCCCTCTTTAAAGTGGCTACTTGTATTAGTTCTGGACCTGTCCTAACCAACCACTGATTCAGTGAGAGAAAGTGCAACAGTAACTCTAAGCTGTAAAATCAGGTGAGAAGGGTAAAAAAAAACAACAACAACGTATCGAACTGTTGTGTCTTTGTTGTTGTTTTTCAAATTCATAATTAAACATAATCCTGAGAGAAAAATTGAACATCTTGGGAGCACGAAACAGACGATCTAGAAAGTGCTATATGCACAAAAAAGATGTGAAAACTAAGGAGAGAGAGGTAATGAACGAAAAAAGGACAAAATTTTCCTTACAAATTATGCAGTAAAAAGGAGGCGAGGGGGATAGGAGCTTGAATTTGATCATGACAGCCCGAGAATGCCCCTTGTCGAGCCTGCTGACCTATATGATGGGCGTCTTTGGGTGTAAAAATTGCCAAAGGTTGACAACGTGGCCTGCATAAGTTACAATGGCACTATCGATATACCACATTGCTACTGTAGCTACAAAACATGATGTGTGTGGGTGTTTACCCCGGGACAATCCAACCGGCACACACTCAAACTTAGTAGTGGCAAAACACGGTTTATTGGTGGGTGGTGTCAGGAGATGAAGTTTATAAACTATTGTAATAGCATATTATATAGTATTTGATGATTATGCTATCATTACATAACAGATATTATTGTTGTTAGTTACTATTGTTAGCTTCCTAATCCTCTGCATGGCAAAACAACATCAACAACAACAACAAACTTGTCTAATAGTTGGGGTTTTTTTAAGTGTCCTATTTGAGTTAGATCATGGAATGCGTATTTGTGAAACGTTTAGCACGAAATCCAAGCGAAGATTTAAAATAAGACTGTGTAGATAACTTGGAAGACCTGGCTTTGGAAGACACGTCAAGTCCTGGGCTGTCTATGACAGCATGGTAATTTACCTCTTCCTAAAAAACTCCACGACCTTTTCGTATTCTTCCACAGTAAACTGTTTGAGAGACAGAACCTGTGACCTAAACAGCAGAATAAGTGGCTGCGCTGAATTTGAGAATTGCCTTCCATTTGACTCCTGTTAATTCGGCGATGGTGTTTGTGTTCGAATCCCTGCTCCCTCTCCCTTTCCTATTCCAACTGCCTCTCCATCTCCTTCTCTCTCTCTCCCTGGCCTTATCCATCTGCCTCTCCATCTCCATCTCTATCTGGCTCTCCTTCTCTCTCTCCCCGCCCTTCTCCATCTGCCTCTCCTTCTCCCTAGCCTTCTCCATCTCCGTCTCCATCTGCCTCTCCTTCTCCCCTTTCTTCTCCATCTGCCTCTCCATCTCCATCCCCATCTGCCTCTCCTTCTCCCTCTCCCTGGCCTTCTCTATCTGCCTCTCCCTCTCCATCTCCATCTCCATCATCTCCCTCTCACATGTCCCTCTCCAGCAGCCATTAGATCTCTCGATGCCTGCGTTTTTGTAATTAAGTTTCCTTATGCACCTTTCAGGGAAAATCTAAATAATGACATAACTAGCAAAAGAAAATAAAACAAAACAAAACAATATAAATATATTTATAAAGTTGTCATCAGTAACTGAGCACATTTGACGTAAATGTAAAGGCTATGCATGCATAACTAATCTGTTGAGTTAGGTTTTCCTAGTCTAGATCTAGTGTTGTTGATTATGTTGGGTCTGCTGCATGCATGGAAGAGGTGTCAACAGAAAGAGGCCGTTTCTCGCCAGGGCCGCTTTGCATGTACTATCTATATATTAGTTGCCAGTTTGGCACGATACAATAATGCTACAGTAAAATGCTGTTTTTCACATCTTTTGTGTGCATCTAGAACTTTCCCGATCTTGTGTTTTGTGATCTCCAAAATTTTCAGATCTTCTCTTCAGATTTTCCTTAATTATGCATCAAAATGAAACAACTTATTTTTATTCCTTATGTGAACGAATCACATTTTCAACCCTTTATACTGGGACCTGTAATAATGCCTAGACAAAACCCCAGATTTTCACTCTGAGGTGCATGGCGAAAAGACAAGCTACAGTGTTGGCCCCATGGTCTGCGCAAAATGAAATTAAAAATTATTATTGGTTCGGAACAACTGTATGTAGTAAGAGAAAGCGCGTAGCTGGCATCATTGTAATGAAAATAATAAATTCTCAGAATATCTTTTCTCCTTCTCGTGTAATTATTGTTACGTTCTTTTTTTTAAATCATCACCATGATTATTAGGACAGAAAAACTAAACTGAAGAGCTCCGCTTTAAGGTGGCTGCTTGTGTTAATGGTTCCTGTCCTAAACAACAGTTGACTGAGTGAGAGAAAGTGCAGCAGTAGTAAGTAGATGATGATGATGATAATGACGATGATGATGATGCTGACAGGAATCTGATCATTATCTTGTCACATGATTCACTGGGTTCTTAATTTATAGTATGTTTTAGAAAAAAAAAATGTCTTTCTTTACATCCTTATGCATCGACAAGCAAAATGTGTGATTGCTGCAAAATTTAGCCAATTTGGAAATAGAATTGAAGTAACGGAAATGTCAACCTTAAAATATGTTCTAAATTAAACAAAGTAAATGTTATAGTAAAATGTCAACTTAGAAATAATTAATGTTCTAAATTAAACAAAGTAAATGTTATAGTAAAATGTCAACTTAGAAATAATTAATGTTCTAAATTAAACAAAGTAAATGTTATAGTAAAATGTCAACTTAGAAATAATTAATGTTCTAAATTAAACAAAGTAAATGTTATAGTAAAATGTCAACTTAGAAATAATTAATGTTCTAAATTAAACAAAGTAAATGTTATAGTAAAATAGATGGTCCAGTGTAGCTTTCTTGAAGAAAAAAATAATTAAATGAGTTTGTCATAATGGTTTTCTTACCGAAAGGTTATCGAATGCTTGTTTCTTCAATTTTTGATAGTGTCAGGATAAATGTAAACATTATTGGGATCAGCAAGTTTAATCATGTGGAAGCATGCTGGTGGACGAGAGGGAGGGTGCGTGGTGTGTGTGTGTCTCATGGAACATAAACAAAGATTACTTCCTGAATTTTCATCCTTTACAGATTAAGATGTACAGGATTGCATGAAATGTCAGGGACACAAAGTTATTTTACCATTTTTGCAGTGTGCACTTCCATCAGTTCAGATATGAATGACTTATAGTTTCCTTTTCACTGTCTGTGCAGAGGTTGATACGTATATTTCAAAGTTAGTTCGATGTCTCATTTTATTGGCCTAGACTAGTGGTGGAATCTATTCTTTGTCCTATTTTAACATCGTTTTAACATTGCTTGCATGCAAGTGTCTTTTAAACTCCCAAGTCTGATCAGGATGCTCGGGTTTTGTCAATGTTGTAAGCTGCATATTTTATAGTCCAGGGTTTTAAAACTTTGCCTTCGAGTTTTTTAGCAGTAGAGAATGATTCGATTGGTGCTTTATCTGTAAGTATTTTTGTAGGAGCAGATTATAATAAGATTTTAGGTGTTGTACATTGGTTCCTCTCTTGAATTTCTGCAGATAAGGTGAAGTTTATCTACTGTAGAAGTTTAGGTCAGAACTTGAGTTGGTGATGACTTTCCACTTTCATTGATTTTCTTCAGGTGGAATTTGATGTTTTCATTCTTTCAGAGTTTGACAGATAGCTGTTTGTGTCTGGGAGTTCCGCTCTGTCTAAAACAAACGCATGTAAAATAGTATATATTCAAGACAATAAAAATCATCAATACCTTGCAAATGATGAATGCCATGAAACGGCACCTATGAAAATAAAAAAAAATGAAAAACAACAACAAACTGATTTTTACGGTTGCCGTAACGCCATACAAATCAAGTTCCAGTGCAAGATTAAATTCTCAGCGTGCTGTATAATTACAGTCCTAAAATAGATTTACCGCGTGTGAAAATTAATGAAGTAGGCTACATGTACCGTGGAGCTTGATTAGGAATAGAGTTAATTCCCCCAAGTCACATGGACAGGTTTAAATTATAATGACATTTTTACCCAGTATGACTCGGACTAGGTCGCAGTGACTGCCAATGTTCGAGGTGAGTAAGGTCTTGGGGATAATAGCGCATTCGACTAATCGAAAGGCCACTCACACTCGTCCAGGCACAGTCATAATAATTAATAACACACTTGTTGAATATATATATCAGGCCTGAAGGGCCATACTACTTTATTACTACGGATACAATAGGTATGATTGCCGATACAATAATGTGTTTGCAGATACAATAGATAGGATTGCAGATACAATAATTATGGTTGCAGATACAATAGATAGGATTGCAGATACAATAAATATGGTTGCAGATACAATAGATAGGATTGCAGATACAATAAATGGGACTGCATTAATTATTGGCTACATCAAAGCCCTATTGTGGGAACTCCAGCTTGTCGCTGAACTTATTAACTGTAATTCAAGAGTTCTAATTTCACATGGCATTCAATATAACATGAGATACAATCTCTACGTACTACGTCTACAAAAGATTAATTTTCTATGAATGACTTCAATACTTCTTTCTTTCCACACACACTATCATTCTAATAATAATAATAATGGATGGCATTTATATAGCGCATATCCATTACAAAAATGCTCTATGCGCTTTACAGAAACATGTCAAAAAATACATGGGGAAACTCACACACACAACCCACATTGATACACACATAATAATAATAATAATAGATAGCTTTTACATAGACTAGAAACTCTCATACAAATGTCATTTTAACATCCTTTTAAACTGTGAAAATACTTGCGAACTGCGGACATCTAAAGGAATCTCATTCCACACCCTGGGCCCAACATGGCTGAAAGCCCTTTCACCAAAACTTTTTAGGTTCACTACGGGTACTTTTAGTCTAAGGTTGTCAGAAGATGATCTTAATGCTCTTGCAGGGCGATGCAGTTCTATAAGTTCTGAAATATACTCTGGCGACATGTTGTTGACACATTTATAACAAAATAAAGCCAATTTATATTTTATTCGCTGCTCAATAGGTAGCCAGTGGAGCTCCTTAAATATTGGTGTTATGTGATCTATCCTTTTTCTTCTTGTTATTAGTCTTGCAGCATTCTACACTGTATTAATCCTGCCTCTATTGTGAGGATTGCCAGGTGGCTTTCCTACTACTCAGCTTCGTCACTGGGCTGATCTAGTAATTCCTGTCTCTATTGTGTGGACTTATGGATTGCCTACCCTTATACGCTCGTAGCCAAGTACGAGCGTAGATCCAAAGGACACGGTTCGCACTTTTGGCCTCGTGCGTCGAGGCGTTTATCAATTCTCTGGATGACGACACGGTCACTCCACTTCGACTTCACTTGTATCTATTCTGTCTGTGCTCGACTCCTATTGTCAGGCCCTGGAGCTCGAGCCGAGAGGAACCTCACTGGATCGAATGATTTCCACAGCCGTTCTCTGCTTAAACAATGGCGACTTGAGCTTATATACCTCCAGCCAAACCCCGTGAAAAGTTTCTTGTCTCACCTTCCGAAATCATGCCGGGTTCACTTGCCCCGTGCACTGCTTGCAAAACTCACCGCCTTAGGGCGTGAGTCCACTAACCTATAAAATCCCACCTTTTTATTCTAAGGGTCGGATCACCCTAACACTACTCACTGGATCCCCAAAATGAGATCATGACACATCCCCCACCCCAGTTAAAATTTACAATTTTAACGATAAAAAAAAATTTGGGGAACTTAAATGTCATGAGCCCCCAATATAACCGAAGGTTCACGTAACTGAACTTATATTAAAGGTGAAAACTGAACGTGCATTTTTGATGGACAAAACTTGCATGAGAAATTTACATGCATCGTTCTGTAGCAAGGTCCGTCTGTAACAAATAATGAATCACAAGTCTATCCCTACGGAATATACATCAATGCATATATCACAATTTGAATTCACACATGGTCATATCCACAAACATCCGTACTGAATACATTTAACAATCAACAATGAATAATTCTAACAAAGTTTTCATTCGCTGGCATTTGTGGCTCTGGATGCCTGGTCTGCCACGGATTTATGTCATCTGACCCGTGGGCAACAGCGTGTGGGTTGTCCAACAATCCGGGGCCTGGTCAGTCGTTACACTGTTGGATAAAGGAAAGCACGGGAGTGGTTTAAAGTGTCCCAAAATCAATGGACAATAGTATGTGATTCCATCCCCGGTCTCCGAATGAGATGTCAACAGTTTCTCCAACCCCAATCCGTATGACAGATTCTTAAATAAGATAACAAAACTTTGGGTCTATCCAACTACAAATTTCGGCATAGTTAATTCTAATTAGCAACGCATCCTTAAGATAAATTAATCTGACGTTGTCGTTCAAACGTCATGTAGCGCTTCTTTTGATTTAACAATTACATAGGTCAATGCAACACTAGTATAGATCTATCAATTCAATAACATTATGCTTAATTCCTTCCTAACATATCCAATCCGGTATAGATGAGATGCCGAGGCGAGCGCAGGACACGCGCACGTCAAGTGGCACAGTCATCTCGGTACTTAGTCACAATCGGTTCAATTTAATATCTATATCGGGTATGTTCTTAGATAACTCATCCACCCGACCACATGGATAGTTGCAATCACAATCGATTATTCTTACTTGTCATATCTGGTATTACGTTAGCTGATCCACGGAACGCGGACAGCCTAAGACATAATCGGTTGTATAAAAAAAAACTCCACACTTCTCAACTTCTCAAAACGCGACCACGCAGTGTCCTCTGTTACCACTGCAAAATATCTCAAAACGCGAATACTCCCTTCCTTACATAACCGGTCGGTCTTACATTGCCCGTCGGTCTTACACTGCCAGCGGCCTTACACTGCCCAGAGGCCTTACACTGCACCTCGGCGTCTTACAATGCTTGCGGCCTTACACTGCCCTGAGGCCTTACACTGCCCTGTGGGGCTTACAATGCCTGTAAGAAGGTTCAACAATAACACGCGAATACGCAGTGTACTACGTTAGCACTGCCAAACATCTCTCAAATAATCAAAAAATATTAATATCATCCCTTGCATAAGGCAATCTCATTATTGCCCTACTCGGGTCGACGTCATACAGACGACGCAAAATATGTATACTCCATATATATAACTCCACATAGCTCTTATACTGATATCACCACGACACTGATACTGACTCTTCCCCTGAGACAATTTATTGCTCCTTCGGGCGGCGGCATCAGCCGACAATAAAACCAATACTCACTACTCATCACTACACAAAAAAGGTCACCTCCCCAAACAGCCTAATACTGCCCTCTCGGGAGCCCGTCAATTTAAAGACGAGATCGGTATAAATCAATAATTACGAAGAACTGGCAGTGTGCTCACTGCACGGATTCTAACAATTCAATAATAGTTGTCACTTAAACAGCGTTGTTACTCTACAGCACAGGAGGGTTAATTCTTAATAACTTTTCCCTCTCACCAAGCCAAGTTACCTCTAAAAACCGCTCAACGTGTCAAAACACGTGAATCAATCCAAGTATGCAATCTAAAGAAAAAAAAATAAGTGTAACCAAGAAAGATAAATACGATATAACGAATGTATAAAAAGGTAATACATTACAAACAAGACGCACGACTAACAGAAAGAACGATAAATTACAAGCAAGAAGACGCTAGACTAACAGAAAGAACGATAAATTACAAGCAAGACGCTAGACTAATAGAAGGAACGATAAATTACAAGCAAGACGCTAGACTAACAGAAAAAGAACGAACGATAACAGACCCAATCAAGCCTGAAACTATCTACAGATAGGTAAGAAGAGCACAAGAGAGACATCTTCCTAAAAAAATGCGAGGAAGCGAAGAACGCCACAATCTAAACGATAAATGGATCCCTGACTAAGAACTATTCAAAACAAAGCAGATCTCCCATCCGGTTTAAACGCCACCTAGCCCGGCTAGTCTGGCAAGAAGAGGTATGCTGAGTCCCGATCCCTTCCAACCACCCGCTTACTCTAGCTAAACACAGAAAAAGGAAAAATGCCTGTTAAAGCGAGGGGAAGAGAAACGTGTCAACCCCTCAAACATAGACAGAATCGGATGGTATCACTTAACTGGGAATTGGGTGTCAAATTTCCTCACTCCACAGCGTACGCCCCCTCGTATGTCTTTCACTTTCTGCGAGTCGATGTCCTGTCCGTTCCTCGTTGTTGTCCACGGATCAGTGACGAGATGCCCATGCAACGGAAAAAGAACACAAATTAGCGGTATACAAAGATAATATGGTTATAACAATAACTAATCTAAAAAATGTAGTGAAGGAGTGCCCGGAAAGGTCATAGCACTGGTTTGGTGTCCTCCAACGTCAAGATGATCGCTAGGGTGTCCACAGATTTCGGGTCCCCTCCAGTGTCAATGTTCGAGGTGAGTAAGGTCTTGGGGATAATAGCGCATTCGACTAATCGAAAGGCCACTCACACTCGTCCAGGCACAATCATAATAATTAATAACACACTTGTTGAATATATATCTCAGGCCTGAAGGGCCATACTACTTTATTACTACGGATACAATAGGTATGATTGCAGATACAATAATGTGTTTGCAGATACAATAGATAGGATTGCAGATACAATAATTATGGTTGCAGATACAATAGATAGGATTGCAGATACAATAAATATGGTTGCAGATACAATAGATAGGATTGCAGATACAATAAATGGGACTGCATTAATTAGTGGCTACATCAAAGCCCTATTGTGGGAACTCCAGCTTGTCGCTGAACTTTGTCACAAATCCCAGACTGGGAGATGTAATAAATTATAACAAGACAACAATCACGAACGAACACGTATAACACTTAACAGAACAACCCATCAGACTCACACATTTATTAAACATAAAGATAAAGATAACAGTGCAATGACATACAGTATATTACTCTATTCAACTGCCGTCCAACGGCCTTCTTCCCTCAAGCACTCTCCCTCGGGTCCACAACCCGGTAGTTACTTTTAAAGACACTTCGGCTTCAGCCTCTCCACTCAATGTCTTAATAACACAGTATTTCTTTCGCACCGCAGTCTCTCAATAGCACCTCCCTATGGCAATAACATCTGAGCATTCCAAGAGCTCCTCAACATGGCAATAACACGTTAATAGTTCAATTCACATTAATATCACAATAGCACAGTCGTATATCACTGTCACATGTAGTACATCTTAAGAGCACATTAACAATTATATACACATCCCTGTCTGTGGCCAGACTGCCACGACTCATGCGCCCCTCCTGTCCTGCTCGACAGCTTCACTCCACTGGCCTATGCGTAGCCTTCGGCCCTATGCTGGCCTATCCCCTGTGCTCACCGCGGGTGGCGTCTCTGCCCGACCCCGACCCCAGTCATCACTGGAAAACACACAACAATCTCCCGACTGCCTCTGATCTCACGTCTGTCCCCTGGGACCTCTTAACTTGCAGTGATCTGACTATTCAGATTTTGCCTCTACTACGCCTCAACTTCACTCACAACATGCACGCTTTAACGTTAACTAACAGAAGTCAATATAGGTGAGCAGCCTCACTATCCCGTGAGTCAGTCCTACACTTCCATGCCCCCGTAATCCTTGAATCCCGCTCACTCCACTCGTGACAAACTTATTAACTGTAATTCAAGAGTTCTAATTTCACATGGGATACAACTAAGGCATTCAATATAACATGAGATACAATCTCTACGTACTACGTCTACAAAAGATTAATTTTCTATCAATGACTTCAATACTTCTTTCTTTCCACACACACTATCATTCTACACTCTATTAATCCTGTCTCTATTGTGAGGATTGCCAGGTGGCTTTCCTACTACTCAGCTTCGTCGCTGGGCTGATCTAGTAATTCCTGTCTCTATTGTGTGGACTTATGGATTGCCTACCATTATACGCTCGTAGCCAAGTACGAGCGTAGATCCAAAGGACACGGTTCGCACTTTTGGCCTCGTGCGTCGAGGCGTTTATCAATTCTCTGGATGACGACACGGTCACTCCACTTCGACTTCACTTGTATCTATTCTGTCTGTGCTCGACTCCTATTGTCAGGCCCTGGAACTCGAGCCGAGAGGAACCTCACTGGATCGAATGATTTCCACAGCCGTTCTCTGCTTAAACAATGGCGACTTGAGCTTATATACCTCCAGCCAAAC
The DNA here is from genome assembly GCA_963931925.1 of Onchidella celtica. Classification (NCBI taxonomy): domain Eukaryota; kingdom Metazoa; phylum Mollusca; class Gastropoda; order Systellommatophora; family Onchidiidae; genus Onchidella; species Onchidella celtica. The sequence continues at coordinate 52,369,091 of OZ007567.1, read as the reverse complement.
CCCGTGAAAAGTTTCTTGTCTCACCTTCCGAAATCATGCCGGGTTCACTTGCCCCGTGCACTGCTTGCAAAACTCACCGCCTTAGGGCGTGAGTCCACTAACCTATAAAATCCCACCTTTTTATTCTAAGGGTCGGATCACCCTAACACTACTCACTGGATCCCCAAAATGAGATCATGACAGTGACACGTGCATTATGTCCTATGATCCAGCTGTATACAAAACTTAAAGTAGATATTTTTCATTCGTTGTGATCTCATGTCTCTAATTATTGTTTTTACTCATTATTTCCCTCTAAGTGTGGTATTCTAACACAGTAACAGTTTGCTACTACCCCAGTAAGGTTGTTACCGTCTCAGTCAAAATGAAGAAAAAGAGGCATGTAAAGTATTGCATGTGATTATATGGCATCTTCCAGTTTCCAAGATAAACGAGGGACATGCCTGGTGGTCTCTATCTCATCTCCATCTCATTTGGAACAGATTAATTCCAAATAAAATGTCGTAGGTGTTCCTCAAGATGGCGAACGGACAGGGACAAATATCTGTTTTTCTTTTGATACAATCTCTTCTTTCTCCTGTGATTCATTGTTTTCTTATTGTCCTACTTCGATAAACAAGTGAATATGAATTAATTAACGACACTGACACCTCATTAATTATAAGATTCCAAACATCAAACACGACTATAGCTCCAGACACATTCATATTACGATCATTTCTTGTTAATTCTAAAACATCGTGGTCTTTAAGTTCTCTTTTTTTTAAATCTTATTTATACTAGGAATCTCAGCGCTAAAACAAAAACTAACCCAAAGTAAACTAATATAAAAAAAAATGAAAAGCAAAGTGGCAATTATCGTGCCGACACTGCTCAGTTAAAGCCAAAATGAATTGGACACCCTGACAGTTTAGAAAAGCTTTTTTTTTTTAATTGCATGTTCAATATAGAGCACGCGTTTAATTTACCTTAATTTACATGTATCAGACCACCAGCTTCCAGTTAAGAAAACCTAAAATTACTGTGTATTTGCTTCACAATCACAGGTCCGATTTCTAACGCACGGTGTCTTCAGTCCTTGGCTCTGTAAGGACATTATTTCTCCGGGGCTTTCATCCTGTGGAACTGGCCGTGTCTAAATTTACATTTTATCTATGATTTAAAAGTATTCCATGGTGCTAGATGGGAATATGAGCGGGTCAGAGGGGTACCGAGTAAACAATCCCTATGCCACCATTTCCTCCCCCGAGATCAGTTTCGGCAGCAACGCCTTTATTACCTGGTGTTTCTGTTATAAAAAGGAAATCCACGCAGTTTCGTCATTGGTTCACTAAATTTTAATACTCACTAATATCCACGCCCCGAAGTTCATTAAGTATCCAACATAAACACCAAATAGAAATGTATATATTCCAAACTGGTGTTGGGTTATTGTTATTTTGTTTTTTAATGACAGACTGACGTCAGTGTTGACAATTTTGCTAACTCCGAAATCCTAAATTTTGCATTTAACTAACGTTTGAGACTCAGTTTTTGTCAAGAAAATTGACCATTTTAAAGCAAGTTACATGCACAGAGAAAATTGATCACGCCGTGGTGGAAACATCTGATAATATATCGCCATTGCCCCTTTAGTTTCTACAATAAAAGATACGTTGAGTGGGTGAAGAATAATGAATTATGCATTTTTGTGACAGGGGCGGGCGCATCAAAATCAATGTTTTATGAGAAACGGCCAGTGACATCAAACAGCCGTTTAAATTAAAGAACGGTGGACACTGTAGCTCACTTTGCTCAGCTCGTACAGAAGACACGGCACTATGAAAAGTCTTCTGATCCTGGTACTGGTAATTATGAAGCCACAAAGTCAACAAGGATCACCACTGTTGTCATTCTGTTTCAAGATGAACAATTCCTATAACGTCTGACCGTGACCAAGTATCACGCATGTAAGGTACAATACGAGTTACACAACTTTAAACTGGCATCTATTTTCATGGTGTAGATTTTAATTGCCGAGCCGCGCTTGTACTATAAAGTCATCCATCTGGAGGACTAACTTGCCAGACCCGCGCGACCCCCAGCTCCCGAAAGCTCCTAAGTCACATCACTGTAATTATATCCCTATCATGTGACTCAAATGGAACTTCTCCAGTGCACAAATACATTGCTAGACTAGCCTCAAGCTAACAATATAACATTGCCCAGTGACAAATAAGACCAAGCCGCTGCTAATGGGTAGATTTCGTTGACGAAATGAATTTTGTGTTTTACTGGCAACGGCCACTTATGACTACGCCAGGAACGATCTACTCTTACGCTTGATTGCATTCAAGATGAAAACAACGATCATGCGTCAGTATTAACTAAAAATTATTAAATTATTCCTTATCAACTACGAAAATATCACCTAGCAACGGTAATACGGTCATATGCAGTAAGATGTTTGATGGCAGTAGACGTTGGTACATGCTTGATTGTTATTCGAAAAGTAGTTGTTAATGAAAGATGGAGTAAGCCATGTAATATGGGTTTTAGTTTCAAGCAACCAATTTTCTCATAAAGTAAGAAATAGATGCTCCTATTGTTAAAATGGGGGCGATGTCACACTGGACCTGTTGTCGTACGATCCCTGAAATCGCACAACTGAACACGACCACTGAATCCAATGGCTCTAGCACTGATGAAACATGCGAGACAGTGTCCCTGGAGCATTGGGTTCAATAATTGTAATGGTAAGCCTGCTACGTACCAACATAATTATTCTTCAGATCTGTTGCTCTCCTGTAAACCACCAGTGGTACTGCCGCTTCAAGCATATTCCACGCTTCTTCATCAGCCTTCAAGATCTAAGATTCTCGGGGAGAATGTGGTTGGTGGGCAAGGTGTGGGGATGGTAAGTGGGGGTTAAGTTTTGGTGCAATTGTCCCCCGTTCCTCTGTTGGGGAGTGAGAGCATCGCTTCTGTTGATGTCCATAACCCTAGACCAAGCTTTAGCCAGAACATGCTCCGGGTCATCTTAGTTTGAGGCGGAAGAAGTTTAGCATTCTCTTGCTCTCGGTGGAGTAGACGTCATGCTTTAGACTTAAACGCTGCAGGTGAAGAAATTGCGAGAATGGGATTCAATCCTTGTAGGCCTATGCCTGCGGGTGATAGGAGTCACAAGAGGTGAGTGTGGCAGTCAAAATCTCATACGTGTGCTGATGAGGCACGTCCCACGCCCTTAATGTCAGGGAAACAGAAAGAAGTAGTGGAGAGTTCGGTGGTGTACCCGGTGGCCGGCTGCATAAACAGGTTTCAAATTCGGCTTTTGGCGTGGAGCCGACACCAGAACTGTCTTCGTTGTTCCCGATTTACAAATTTGCGGTTGGAGGCTGGTGTATTCTCTCTGGATGCGAGTGTTAAGGATTTCTAAGTGTGGTGGGATTTGAAGAATGGTAACTGAATCTAAACTGTGGTGACAATTATAATGGAATTTAATAGACTCAATTAACCATTCAGCACCAAACACCGTGGTGCTTGCTCACGATCTTACAACATTTACACAGCAACACCACACCAGGATCTTTTTGATGACAGGGACCACATTTTATTATAAAGAAATTTTTTTTTAAAAACGGTTATGTAGCCTAGCAATGATTGGAGTTATAAACAAAAAGTAGCAAAGAGAATCTGAAATCTAAATTATATGTAAAACCACTAAAGAGACTAACAGAGACTATAAAAGATATAATAACTACAAACTCTAAACTATGAATGACTAAAACTATAGATGGCTAAAACTATAAACTAAACGCGGCTAAAACCATAATCCCAGTGCAGCCACGCCCGACTAGCATCCCTGGCTCACTGCCCCATCCTTACGTGGATGGGCTGGCCTGGCCCAGTGCCATTGTACGGCGGGTCTCACTGTCCCACGGTATCGGCCGTCTTCACATTTACACAACCAGCCCTCAACAGTCAGAACTAAAACCTGTAACAAAGAAGCGACAACCATCTCTTGGTCTGAGTGTCCTTCCTAGGAATGACACTGTGCTCCGACTAACCACACGAACTGCATAATTATTATGCAGCGCCAAACCTGCCTCAAATTCGAACTAATTGAGTTCGGGAATTCCACGACCTCGGGCTCACTCATGCCCACAAAGCATCCTGATACGCCCGAGTCGACTCGGTCCCTGCATGTATTCGGGCTATTGAACTCCAAGCACCGGACACCCCCGGGCACGCCTTCGGACCACCTTAGTAGTCGTGAGACCGTCACATAAGTATCCATCCTCCCACAGCCACGTGGGTACGTCAGTATTCCTAACTGTCCCGCCCAATTCCACACTGTGATCTGTGAATGGTGTACCGTGTGCTCTCCATTAGTATTCCATAATAAATACTTGATACTCATTCTTAACAGATTCCACATACAACACCCCCCCCCCCCAACCTCCCCTTCCGCCCCAGTCCTAATGGAAAATTGCCCGGATTTTTGTTTAGGAGTGGAGAAACAAGGAAGGAAATCTAAATGAAACACACCTGTGGACACCTCCGAGGCTTCAGACAGGTCAGCTGGGAAACCTGTTCCGATTGTTTCTACGACGACTCTGGAAAATGAACGAGTCTCGCACCGGTAGGCCTACTAGACTTTGGTGACTTTGGTCCTGATGGTTCATAATTGTTGTGAAATAACAAAAGCCACCAGATTTCACACATCGCTTTACATGTATTCGCCGTCGCCTAGAGCAGGAGATCCAATAATTGCCAGGTGTATCACTGGATTCAGAATCTGCCAGATTTATGGCTTTATATCATGATATTTATTATTAAATCCCAGCTGAAATAATTACTTAGCCAGTCAGGGTTGCAATACTGTCAAATATATTCAGTTCTTCACGTGCACCTACTCACTGAAATTAAATTTGGGGTGGGGAGGGGAGTGGCGCCTACCATTTACTGAAGTACAGCCGCTACAGAACTTCGCAGCGCAGTTTCCTGTTCGTCGGAAGTACAGGAATAGCGGTACATGTATAGGAAAGAAATACAATGTAAGCTGCCGATGAGTAACGCGATTTATTACACGGAACTACACTATTTACCACTGTCCAGGAGGATGAATGATAACCTTGTCACCTGCAGTAAACTCTGATCAACAACAACTTCTCTGTTTCTTGTGCTAACTTTCCCCCTTTTATCTACCGTACTTGGGCCACTCTTGGTCGTTATCCTGTCTCTGAAACTTAGACTTGGACTACGATGAACTCTGAGTTCTTACAAAAGGAAGACAATGAAGGTTGTTCAGGTGATTGCCCCATAGGAGTGTCCGCTAATTAAATCTAATCCTTCAATGTCAAAGTGGTGATGCCCACGAATCAAAAGACCACCAAATGGCATGTTATTTAGGACTCGCTAAAATTGTCCCGCCGCAGGTCTCCCGCGTAAAGGGCGACTCATTGTAGTGCGCATCAAAATTCGTGCTGTAGGAAAAATTGTCATAAAAATGTTCTGGTTGCGCGGATTTTCATGTGCAACGAAGCGGAAAGACTTGGAATAATGTAAAGAGACTGGCCCATGATAGAGAGGGATGGAAAGTGTTTGTTGGTGGCCTATACCCTGATCCAGGGTGAGAAAGGCAATGATGATGATGAAATCAATTGGTCTTAAGTACATTATTATTATTATTTTGGCCCCATGGCGCTGCCTTCTGAAAAAAAAAAAAAAACTTTTCGTCTTTCAAGATGCTTCGTGAGATTGTATTATCAAGGGTGATGGACTGTTTTAGAATGACGGGACAGTTCACCTAAAAGGCGAACTCAGCCTATGTTTGCATGGAGATGCGATGACATGCTTAGGGCCTATATAATACTATACGCTATAAATCCAGTTATAGTCCGTTCACCGGGGAGTGATCGTGGTTTGGTAGGATTTTCTCAGCTATTACGAAATACAGCGTCCTCAATTTTTGCATGCAGTGTTACATTTATCATGACCCTACAAATCTTGAATTTGAAGTCTCTACATAGCACCCTTCTTTCAAAGCGGCGAATTCCTTTGATCTTTTCTTTGTTTTCAATTGAATAGGCCCCAGACTGACAGATGTTTACAGTATACGTGTGTTCAACATGATCTGCTACTTCTCGCTTCCCTGTAGTTGATCTAAATTCCTAAATATAGTAACAGTCTGTGGTGAATTGCAGTGCCGTAGCATCACATTAGGGACTTGAGGTTTGCTTTACACGTAAATCCATTTATTGTTCCTTTCCTGTAAGATAAAGCTACTACAGATTCATAACTTATCCATTGAAAACAGCCTTCTAGTTATGCTGAACGGTCTTCTGACTGTTCATAATAATAATAATAGTTCGTCCATCAGGTATGATGATGACCTTAACAACACCAGAGGAATAAAGAACAGAAATTGTTGAGAATTTCAACACATGGACAATAAAGAGAATTAAAGGACACAGAAGATAGAATGGAAAGACTGTTCTTTCATGACTTATGGCTTCTCATGTGACTGATAAGTCCTATTTTTGCCCTGAAGACCCTTCCGCACAAATGACAAGAGTGCTCCGTTGGTTCAGTACCACTGGGCCTTTTCTTGCGCCGTTCTCTTTTTTTGATAGCCTGCTGGAATCTGTCAGCTTCCCATGCTTTGCTGCCTCTGGTAAGGGCCGCCCTCCAATTTGCACGATCAAGCGAGAGCTTTTCCCACTCACTCACATCGATGGCAAAGGCCTTCAGTGATTGCTTGAGAGTGTCTTTGTAACGTCTCTTTGGGGCCCCAACATTCCTCGTTCCATTGGAGAGCTCAGAGAAGAAGATTTGCTTAGGGAGTCTGGAGTCGGGCATTCTGACAACATGTCCTGCCCAACGTAGCTGAATTTTTTTCAGGTGGCAGAAGATGCTCAATTCCTTGGCACGATTGAGGACCTCAGTGTCTGGAATTTTATCCTGCCATTTGATCCTTAGGATCTTTCTAAGGCAGGCCAGATGAAAGTGATTTAGTTTTCTGGCATGCGATTGGTACACTGTCCAGGTTTCAGCCCCATAGAGTAGGGTGGGAAGGACCACAGCATTGTACACTTTCAGCTTAGTGTCTGTGCGAATGCCGGCAACATCCCACACTCTCTTTCGAAGCCTGCCAAATACAGAGCTGGCTTTGCTGATTCTTGAGGCAATTTCAGTATCAACACGAGCCGTGGAAGACAGTGTACTGCCAAGATAGGTGAAGTTCTCAGACACCTTCAGAAGACTGTCATGGACTTTGATATTTGGGGTCACAGGATACTTGTCGTCTGGAGTAGGCTGATGGAGCACTTCCGTCTTCTTTGTGCTTATTGGGAGGCCAAAGTTGTCACAAGCACTAGAGAACTTATCAACACAGTTTTGCATGCTATCCTCATCGTGTCCAGAAGTGCACAATCATCAGCAAATAATAGGTCACAGACTTGAGTACTTTTGGTTTGGTTTTTGCCTGAAGTCTCCTGAGGTTGAATAGACTGCCATCAGTTCGGTACTTGATGCTTACCCCTTGAGGAGGAGAGCTAAAGACTTCTTGTAGCATTGCAGAGAACATGATGCTGAACAGAGTTGGGGCTAAGACACAACCCTGTTTTACCCCATTTGTGACAGCAAAGGGCTCTGAAACACTGCCGTTGCTTTTGACTGCAGCTTGCATGCCATCATGAAACTGGCGCACTATTGTGATGAATTCGGGTGGACACCCAAATTTCGCCAAGATTTTCCAGAGGCCTTCACGACACACTGTGTCAAATGCTTTTGTGAGGTCAACAAATGTGATATACAGCGCTTTATTTTGTTCCATGCATTTTTCCTGAATCTGTCTGGCAGCAAAAATCATATCCGCCGTTCCCCTCTCTTTACGAAAGCCACATTGGCTCTCGGGAAGCAAGTCATTTGACGAGAGGTGATCAAGAAGGCGATTCAGAAGCATTCTTGCCAATATTTTGCCAGCAATTGAAAGTAGAGAGATTCCCCGATGGTTGTCACAGACTTGGCTGTCCCCTTTGTTTTTGTACAGGTGGATGATTGAAGCATCTTTGAAATCCTGTGGCAGCTTCCCTGCTTTCAACATATGATTGAACAACTCGGTCAACCTTTCAATAAGCTTTTCTCCACAGAAGGCATACACCTCAGCAGGAATTGAATCCACGCCTGGTGATTTGTTAAAGGACATCTGATTTGTGGCAGTCCGGGTCTCATTTGCTGTGAATGGCTTGGCAAGAGCTGCATTAATAGGAGTCTGAGGGAGGCGGTCAATGGACTCAGTATTTATATTTGATGGCCGATTTAGCACACCTCCGAAATGTTCTGCCCAACGCTGAATTATGGCATTCAATTCAACAATGCGTGTTGAACCATCTGACGCAAGAAGTGGCGTAGTGCCAGAGCGGGATGGTCCAAACACAGCTCGGAGGCTCTCAAAGAACTTTCTAGTGTTGTTTGTGTCGGCATATTTCTGAGTTTCTCTTACTCGCTCTTCAAACCAGTCATTTTTCATTGTCCTCAGCTTCTTCTGGAGTACACCCTTACATGCACGCAGTGCATCAGCTTTTGCTGTGGAAGAGGGGTCACTGCAGTGAGCTTGGATGAGGCTATTTTTTTCTTTGATGAGCTCTTTGATTTCATTATCATTATCATTGAACCAGTCCTGGTGCTTGCGGACAGGAAAACCAACTGTGCTGCTGGCGCAAGAGTGTACAGTTGTATTTAGGTCAGTCCAGCTCTGTTCAATGTTCTCAGGGTCAAAAGTCACGCAATCCAATTTTGAGGAGAGTTCTGATGAGAGCTCGCTCTGTTTCTCAGCTGAACAGAGTTTTGAAACATTAAGACGTTTAGGTGGCGCTTTCCCTTGAGGGCGTCTGTTGCGCCTCAATGTTAGTCTGAGCTTGCAAACAATGAGTCTGTGGTCAGTTCCACACTCGGCACCACACATCGCCTTTGTTACAAGGACATCCTTTCTGTCAGTCTTCCTCACAATGACATAGTCTATGAGATGCCAATGCTTTGAGCGGGGATGCATCCATGACGTTCTGTTTCTCACGGGGAGACTAAAATTTGTGTTGGTAATGAACAGGCCAAATTCAGCGCACAAAGTAAGTAAGCGCAACCCATTGTTATTGCATGAACCAACTCCATGAGGGCCCAAAACATTTGGCCACGCTGAGATTTCGGAGCCAACCCTAGCATTGAAGTCCCCCAAGAGAATCAGCTTATCAGCTGCCGGGACAGAGCATATGACAGATTCTAGATCAGAATAGAACTTGTCTTTGGCTTCATCTGGGTTTGTCATGGTGGGCGCATATGCGCTAATGAGGGTGGCTGACTGGCTTTTCCCAACTGGGATCCTGAGTGTCATTAGCCTGTCATTTATTTCAATTGGCATGGACTGCAAGTTTCTGACAAGGTCATTTTTAATTGCAAACCCAACGCCATGCTGTCTCGGTTCGACTGCACCCTTGCCTTTCCAGAAGAAGGTGTATCCACCACTAAGCTCTTTGAGTTGGCCACTATCAGGGAGTCTGGTCTCACTGAGTGCCACTATGTCCAGGTTGTACCTGCTGAGCTCAATGGCAATAAGTGCAGTCCGTCTTTCCGGGTTGTTTGAGTTGTCCTGTAGTGTGCGTATATTCCAGGCTCCTAGCCTGAGTAAGCTGAATTTCTTTTTATTTCGACCGCAAAAAGGGATCCCCACTGGTCGCGGTATACCAGTCAGGGTGATGTGAAGTGGGCTTTCTTTATGGCACCTTTTCTAGCCCCGTCCTCAGTTGAGGTGAGCAGTGCTTTCCTTAAATAAGGCTGCTCAGCTACTGTGGGTGCTCCCTCCCCACGCCTCCACTTCAATCGACGATGAAGCGACCATAGCCCACAGCCACCAACGTGTAGGTCTGTGCTAACAGCTTCCAGTCTATCCAAACCTGCTGCCACCGCACTCGCCCATCGCCGTTGGAATTTTGAGAGGAAAGAAGACGAGGTGAGTGTTAAGACTGGCGCAAAGAATTTGTTTTTAGTGAAAAAGAGCTGCGCAAACATCAGACTCACTCTCTCGCCTGGACACAACTTATCCAAGTGGCAAGACAAGGTCAAGACGACTGGAAATGTATCCAGGTGCAGGAGGATGCCAGAGGGACAGTCATATTGCCTGACCAACTGCCTGTAGGCTACTCCACAGCCTCGCAGTCCCAACTGACTAGGGTGAAAGACCCAAACCAAAGAACACCAACACTGGTGGATGCTCTGTGTCACGATATCCAGGCCAGAGTGACGGTATATTGCCATCTGCCCTGTCAATCTACCACTGGCCTGCTGCCGCCAGCTTCGAAGCTGCGTCCGGGAAGTTTGCTCAATTCTTCGTCTGTGATTTAGGCAAACAAGCCTATGAACACACCGCTACCGAGGGCCAATATGAAGAACTCAAATACTGAGGGTCACATTGTGCCCTAGCATGTGGCCGTTGGGTTAGATAGAACCTCCTCCGCCCTGGCCGTTTGCACCGACAGGTGCACGCCCACTGATACCATGCTAGTGTACCAGTTCATGAAACAGGTTGTACTGGATCACATGTTACCAATAGCAGATTTTTCTGACCTGACAACCTGTTCATACGCACAAAACTAATCATATACTCTAGTTCCAAACCAGGAATCAAGATACATGTAGTTGCTTGAATAATTAATCGCACTCTTACATTAACAACAAATCAAGCAGCTTACAAACATGCTTACCGCATTTTCACGAACTACACTTCTTAACAAACAAATTCATATAATGAATCTTCAGTAATGAACCTGACCACAGCCGGCAAGCTCTAGATACAATGATCTTTGCATTAAATGTCATACTTTCGAACCGATTTATCCTGGTGTAACAGGCCAAAATATACCCCCCACCCAGACTATACCCGGGGTTAAACTGGCCTAGCCCAGAATATACCCCGGGGTATATTCTGGGCTAGGCCAGTTTATACCCCGGGGTTACTTTGGGCTAGGCCAGACTATAACCCCCCCCCCCCCCCAGTCCAGATTATACCCCCTACTTTTTTTTAAAAAGCAAGTCAAGACCACAGTTTATTTCAACCTGTTCTTTATCACTGTCATCAGATATCATATTAATACATACATGAACACATTCTTGACACCCATAAATCATAATACAATTTAGAGAAAATAATAATAACAGTTTATTTCAGCCTTACTTTAAATTGGTGTACATACATTCATTCTTGACTCCTGTTAATCATGATACATTTTAGAGGAAACATACATGCATTAAAATGCACTGATATACAAAAGGGTTGAGTATCCATTCAAACTGATATGATTAGATTTCAGCACCAATTTCACTCGTGTCTGTTGATATTATTATTATTATTATTATTATTATCATCTTGATAATTGTTTGGCCATGAGTAAAACATGCATTGTATTTTTTGTTACAATGATGCAGAGAGAAAAGGCCGCAAAACAACACACATAGAAAAAAATAATAAAAACATATTAACAACCCACTGACAAATGGTGCAATTCCATCATCCACTTCACATAAAACTAAATTAATATATAAATAGGCACTAAATTTTTTCGCCTGATGAACTCCACCTGTCCAGATCCACTTGAAATGTTACAGAATGCTAGTCGGCAATATACAATAATAACAATAAGAATACAATTCATCTTATTTACTCTTGAAAATAAAAAACATCAATATCAGAATCATCACCATCATCTTGGAATAATACACAGATATAAGAGGGAGTGTAAAAACGGCAGTGTAGGCCTACAAATCATTCTAGAACCTTTAAGCAGCAATATGTGTGTATCAGCGACATAAAATGTGTTAAATCTTTTCCACTATTCAAGTAAAACTGCACAGAAAGATTCAGTGAATAGCCTTGTCAGTTCTGTAGACCGACAGAGTAAGTCCAATGAGACAAAAGTAGTGCATTGTAAAAAGTAATTAGAACTATATAGCATGTCAAGGCAAAATCGATGGATCATGTTGCATTAACAGTATTTCTTGTTAGTGAATATTATTCTTTGATAGCTTATTTGTAGAAAGATATACATGTCATGTACCTTATAGTTTAAGACACTGGATTAGTTTGCAGGGCATTTGAAAGATTGAACTTACGTGCTATAGTGAATAAGGGCTTGTCACTCGCGAGTGGAATAAATAAAATAAAAAAAAACTTGTCCGTCTTTATCTTCCTAAGCTTGACACGTCCCTTGCCAGAGGATTTAACAACTGTGTATTTGCACATAAAAATGCTCTAAACTAACTTCATTTTTATGAGTGTGTTAATTATTTCATCCATTGCGACTAAGTGTATGTCAGTGCCGAACAAACAGTGCAGTGCAAATTTTACTCATGGGCAACCAATTACAAAAACAACTACAACATGACAACGAACCTCAGTGAAATGAGGGTTAAAGTTGAATTATATCAGTTTGAATGGATATTCACCCCATAGCATGTCAATACATAATAATGCATGTTTTTTCCTCTGAACTGTATTATGATTTACGGAAGACAAGAATGTATGTATGGATATATTACTATGGTGCCCGTTGACAGTGATAAAAAAATGAATTAAACTATGATTGAAATAAACTGTGGTCTTTTTATACCTGGGATATACTTTGGCTAGGCCAAACTATATTCCACCAGTCCAGATTATACTCCCATATTCAGGCAAAATATTCAAGGATACAATATTAAGTTTTTAAAATTTTATTTCACCCGCAAGTGACATGCATTTATTCACTATCATACATAATTGCAATCCTTCAAATGCCCTGCAAACTAAATCCAGTGCCTTAAATCATCAGCTACATGAAATGTATACCTTTCTACAAATACGCTATCATAGAATTTACTAACAAGAAATGTTAACGCAACATGATCCATCGAATTTTTGCCGTAACACACTGTAATTACATTCTACAATGCACTGTTGTCTCAGTGGATTTAATCTGTCAGTTTACACGACTATCAAAGCTACTTTTCTAAAGCTTTCTGTCCAGTTCTATTTGAATAGTTGACAAGATTTAACATATTTTTTTACATATATACATGTAGTTAATACACACACTTTGCTGCTTATAGATTCTAGATGAAAAGAAGGTCATTTTTATAATCCCTCTTATCTTTGTAATATTCTAAGATGATGATGATGATGGTTCTGAATATTGATTATATTCTCTTTATTTTCAAGAGTAAACAAGATGATTTCGTGTCCTTTTTTTTTGTTACTGTATATTACTGGTCAGCATTCTGTAACGTTTCAAGTGGATCTGGACAGGTTAAGTTCATGATGTGAAAAAATTTTAGTATGTATTTAGTTTTGCGTGTAGTATTTAATGTCTGCTGGATGATGGAATTGCACCATCTGTCACTTGGGCTATTAAAATGTTGTTGTTGTTGTTTTTTCTGTGTGTTCTTTCCCGGCCTTTTCTCTTTGCATTATTGTAACTTTATATGTAGATCTAATTGTTCTGACATATCAAGCGCATTTCTGATTTTCAAAAATTAAAATAAAATTCAGATATCTTTACACTTATGAGTAATAATTATTTCATACCTTGCCACTAAGTATATGTCAGTGGTGCCAAACAAAAAAAATACAAAACATGTTTAACTCATGGACAACTAATTATAAAAAAAAAACACAAAACAATAATAATACCAATTACCAACGGATACAAGTAGAATTAGTGTTAAAAGTTAATCATATCAGTTTGAATGAATTTTCAATCCTTTTGTATATCAATGCTTTTTACTGCATGTTTATTTCCTCTTAAATGTATCATAATTTACAAGAGTCAAGAATGTATGCTTCAATATGATCCCTGATGACAGTGATAATGAACAATTTAAACTAAAGTTGAAATAAACTGTGGTCTTGACTTGTTTTTTAAAAGAAAAGTAGGGGGTATAATCTGGACTGGGGGGGGGGGGGGGGTATAGTCTGGCCTAGCCCAGAATATGCCCCGGGGTATATTCTGGGCTAGGCCAGTTTAACCCCGGGTATAGTCTGGCGGGGGTATAATCTGGCCTGCTACACCGGCAATTGGATTGCCGAAAAGTGCAAGGCGAATGAATACACTTTATATAAGAGTATACCTGGGTACATAGAGGAATATATGTAAATGTAACAAGATGGTGTTAGTGGGGTTGAAGGTGTAGATATGGTGTAGATGAACCATTCATGTGGGTTTCACTCTTGTTACTGCGGCTGGTTAGGCCGCAACATTCACTCGGTTCGTGCCAGGGCGGTAAAACTGCTCACACTGTCAAAGAAGAATATAAGTCTATTGTAGGGCACAAAAGACGTTTATTCAATAACACACACACCTGCTCTCGACTGGGGGAAGAGACGCAGTGCTTGGGGCTTGACAGGCCCGGGGTTTTATACGATTCTTTCCCATCCTCCCACGGTCTTGGGGGCGGGTCAGTCTAACTGTCGCTCACAGTTAAGCACTGTGATTGGAACACGCTCCTACGCTCCTTTAAGACAAAATACTGAATCCCAAAATACCACATACCACATACTCCCCCCTGAACACAAAAAATCGTCCCGATTTTTGCTCAGAATGGAATAAAAAAGAACGAAATAAGAACAAAACCACCTAACTGAAACCTTAAGACACATCTGAGGTCTCGGACAAGTCAACTGGAATAATGCATACCATTAATGTCTACGAAATTTACGGAAAATCAAAGAGTCCCGAACTTTATCTCTTAAAGTTCTTAATTGTTGTGAAATAACGAAGTCACCAGATGTCATCCATTGTAACAGCTGAGGTTGTTCTAGCACGTTATAGTAGGGGGGAGTTAGTTGATCTAACTACAACCCTTTAGAAAACGAAACTATTACAGCTGTAAAATAAATAAACACGAGATCCGACGATAGATTAAATAATACTAAAGTTTAATAACTGTATAGTGAACAATAAATTACTAGGAAGACACCAGCGAAACTAAATATCTACGCCACACAAAAGGAAACTCACTTACTCACCCCACCAACCACTCACACAGGTCTATATATATAAACATTCCTACAGAAAGTTCCCGAAATAAACGTTACCTTTGCCCTCGCACAAACTAACCAATCACGCATCAATACGTCATCAGGTTACATCACTCAAGGCCAAATCTGGCGTAAACATCCTTATCCACAGTGTTATCGAATGTTCGGGAACATACTAATATTTACTGAACGAGTCAAAACACCTGACAACAAGCGAGCGAGGAAAAAAACTACTCACTAGAAAAGAAGGTCAGGTCACGGAGTACAGTACACTCTGGCGGTTGTCAAGAAGAAATGAACACATGCTCACCAGTGTAACAAGAAAACGGGGGAGGGCAAGGGATAGCCCGCAGATGCTACATCCATCTTGGCCTTCGTCGTCGTCTAGGCGACCGAAGTTCTACCGGAGTCTCACTGGACTCAGAATCTGCCAGAGAACTAATGTCGTGGTTGGATGACAGATGGTCATCAGTGCCTGACATTCGAAATGCGTTCGTCTCTAAGTCTGACCGTTCGATAACGCAAACACTTTGCTCTGAATCTGAAGGAGAAGACTCATGTCGCTCTCGCAAATTCGCGACGGACCTATTGCATTTTCGTGGGGCGCGACTTAAAACAGTCACCTTATCATTATCAGGTTGCTCGCCAACCTCTCTCGGTGTGAAGGTGTGATGTTTCCACTTTCTCTCACTAACTTTCTTCTGACACCAGCCGTGATGGGCACGGCACAAACACACTAAATAATCGACTATCTCTCTTCTATAAGTTATAACAAACGATATCTGTATTGCTTACATATATACAATAATTATTAATTCATTCAATAATAATAGGAACATAGGTCATACAATTTCATGTGAATTTCGATGGAATGAAGTTGATGCAAATCAGTACATGCTAATTAAATGGCTTCGTAATATTCAATCTCTAGCACATTTTATAAAACGCATGGGAACATTCAGCATAAGGAAACCTCTCCTTTAGGGGTGTATGGCGCTATCTGGGCACTGGTTCTTCCTCTCTACCCTGGCTTGACTGCGCAGTTAGATCAACAGGTATCGGCAGGTACCAATAGGTCGGGAAGCCAAGAAGCCACGATGTCGTTAATCAAAGTACAAGAAGTTGAGAAGCCAAGAAGGTGTTGTTCTTCCTCCTCACTCAGCAACAGCCCAAATGCCGACAAGATACCAAAGATACCACGCTCTGACAAAGGATGTTTGCGGGTTCCCTGACCTTCCCCACTCACAAGACTAGTACAAAGTTACAGTTGCAGTTGTGGTCTCCTCTTCGGCACGAAGCTGGTGAGTGCTCTCAGCGGTCTGAAGTTGGAAGGAGCGTTCGGGGATTTATACCCAGTCAGGTAGCGTCCCAAGACGCCCACCGAGTGTGCATTAGTTATCCTAATAGCCACCCCCGTCGGCTCCACGTCAAATACTATTGAAACAGCTCTACCCCCCAAGCAATTCCCAGGTGATCTGATCGACAAGTACGGCGGTCAAGTAAACACTACCCTTTTCGGGTGTCAAAGCGCTTCAGTTGCATCCCATACTTTCCCCCTCTGGCCTACAATGACTCTGTCTCCCCGCCGTTAACTATCTTCCCACGCTAGTTATGGGCACAATATTATTATAACTACTAGTTATACCTTGCCAATCTATCACCCTGTTACAATCGCCCCCACTTAAGTCGATTTTCCCTGGCAAAATCGGCTAATAAAATTATTAATCTACTGGTAATCTAGATAGAGTGTCGGCCCATAGAGCGTCTCGCCCCCTGATGTTGCTGACTCGAAAGTTATATGGTTGCAGCGCCAGGTTCCATCTAGTTACCCTCGCGTTCTTCTGGTCTTTAGTTCGCATCCAAGTTAGAGGTCGGTGGTCCGTCTCTAACACGAAGTTTCTCCCATACAGATACGCCTGCAACTTACTAACGGCGAAAACTATGGCCAGGCATTCCTTTTCAATTGTTGAGTAGTTCTTCTCCGCGGGTTTCAACTTTCTGCTAACATATACAACTGGATACTTCGTACCCTCGTCTTCTTGAAGTAGGCAGCCACTCACTCCAAGGTTAGATGCGTCTGTCTGGAGAATCAGTTCCTTGTTCCAGTCTGGCATCCGTAGTATCGGCTCGGAACTCAAACAAATTTTTAGGGCATTGAACGCGTTCTCCTGCGCGTGTCCCCACGCGAACTTTGTGCCCTGGGACTTCTTTGTGAGGTCTGACAACGGCGCCGAGATTGCACTGTAATTTGGTACAAACTTCCGATAGTACCCCGTTAGCCCCAGGAAACTCCTCACTTGTGTCTTGGTCGTCGGTCGGTCACAGTCGACAATGGCTCGCACCTTACTCTCCTGCGGTCTTACAGTCCCCTGTCCCAGCTTATGGCCTAAGTACTCGACTTCTGTCATCCCTATTAGCGTCTTGGTAGGTCTACCTTTTAAATTTGCCCGTCTCAGTCGCTCGAAGACATTCCGACAACGTTCCAAGTGGTCAGGCCAATTTGCACTGTGTATAAGACAGTCGTCTACAAATGCATCTACCCCTTCGCCAGCATCTTTTAATACTTTCCTCATGAGCCTGTTAAATGTGGCGGGGGATCCCTTCAACCCGAACGGCATGACCCTGTACTGGTATAGCCCAAACGGTGTGGCGAACGCCGTCAGGTGTTTATCTTCCTCGGCCATCGGAACTTGATAAAAGCCCTTTGTCAAGTCCAGCTTGGTGAAATATTTTGCCTCCGCTAGATTGGAAATAATGGCTTCTACCTCAGGCATCGGTTCGGCGTCATCGGCAGTCACAACATTTAGCCGCCTGTAGTCGTTGCAGAAACGATGTTGACCATCGGGCTTCTTAACTAATACAATTGGACTATTGTACGGGGACTCGGACGGTTCGATGATTCTGGCCGCAAGCATCTTGCCTACCTCAGCATTGACAGCTTCTCTAGTTGAGTACGGTAGTTGGTAGGGTCTTACCTTCACAGGTTTTTGATCTAGCAATGGGATTTTGTGCTTGATCAGGTCAGTGAGCCCCGGTACATCGGTAAATATATCTTTGTATTCTTCCATGAGCTCTTGCATCTGTTCTCTCTGATCCTGATCTAGCGTGTCCCCTAACTGTACATCCCTGTAGGTTTCGGTCTGTTCTAGCTTAGGCATGACTGTCTCCAGAGGCATCGAAGTCGCTTCCTCTCCTTCATCGGTCTCGTCAATTATAGCTGCAGCTATTGCCTCTGTGTTTTCCTGTTCGTCTTCCCTCTCAATATACTTCTTCAGCATATTCGCGTGATACAGTCGTCTCTTCCCCTTGACGTTCACCATGTAGTTCACTGACCCTCTCTGCTCTTCTACTTTGTAAGGCCCTTTCCAAGTCATCTGTAGTTTCGATCCGTCACTTGGGAGAAGTATGAGGACGGAATCGCCCACTTGGAATTTCCTCTGTTTGGCCCCCCTATCGTAGTATTTCTTCTGCCTGTGTTTTTCGACGCTGCTGTTCTCGGCTACGACTTTCATGGCATCCTCCAATCGTTCCCTCATATCTACCACGTATTCGTACGATGACCTCGTTTCTGACTCCGCTTCCCCAGTCCACAGATTCTTCAGTATTGCAAGTGGTCCTCTCACAGGGTGACCGAACACTAGTTCAAACGGCGAAAAACCTGTACTGGCCTGTGGGGTTTCGCGATACGCGAACAGCAGTGGACACAACATTCTTTCCCAGTCCTTGGGTCTGTCATGAGCTACTCGGCGAAGCATATTCTTCAGCACTCCGTTAAATCTTTCACACAGACCATTGGCCATCGCGTGGTAGGGCGAGCAGAATATCTGTTTCGTTTTGAGAAGTGCACTGACCTCTCTCATCAGCTCACCGGTAAACTGTGATCCCCTATCTGAAACTATTTCCTTTGGTATGCCTAACCGAGAAAATATTTCCATTAACGCTTCACTGACCTGCTCAGCTGATATCCCCCTTAAGGCTGCGGCATCCGGGAAACGCGTGGCATAATCTACTAGCGTCAAAATATAACGCGATCTCCCATGTTCCGTACGCGGAAGTGGACCAACCAAATCTATGGCGACGCGCGAAAAGGGCGTGTCGATCAGGGGTGTCGGCACTAGGGGTACCTTTGTCACCCTACCTTTATTGGATGTCCTTTGACACGCGTCACACGATCGACAGAAACGACCTACGTCCGCACCTATCCCAGGCCAAAAGAACGACTGCATTATTCTGTCCTGTGTGCGCGAAATTCCTAAGTGTCCCCCGAACACTCCTTCGTGAGCTATCTTCATCAGCTCACTTCGGTACTGCTTAGGTACCAACAACTGCTCCACATCAGCACGTCCAGCCCCGGCCTTCTTTACCCGATAGTAAATTCCCTTACTCTCCTTTATGTGAGTACCTACCTCAGCCGATTGCTCCAACGTGGCTCTCTCCCTTAAAACTCTCAAAGTTTCGTCCTCTCTCTGGGCCCGGGCTATCTCACCTGGTGTGAGTTCCCCTATCTTGGCCCCTACCCTTACCTCCTCCGTTGAGTTGCCCTTGGCCTCCTCATTATCTGTGGTCTGACTCACTTTCGCACTCGCATTCTCACACTCATGCTCTTCCTTGTCAATCTCCACCTTGCGAGATCGCGTGAGTACCACACTTATCTTCTCAAGAGACGCCCCCTTTATGTTTCCTATAATCAAATCGGCCACTGGGTCTTCCACTACTAGCGCTTTGAGAAGCCCAGTATAAAATGGGGTTTCTACCCACATTTCCGCGACAGGAGCAGACCTTCTCGTCCCGTCCATCAGGACATAACTCCTGTTCTTCCCAGTTAAGCTGTTAGGAGGCAGTTTGTCCCTTTTTATAATCGCACACGTGCATCCCGTGTCACGAAGGATAGTAATCTCTTTATCTCCTATCCTCCCCTTCTCCAAAAATGGAGCGGATAAATCATTCTCCGGAACATCGTCTTCGGGCTCATGTTCTGTCGAACCTTCTAACTCAATACTCTTACCTTCCGTCTCCCAAGAAATGAAGGTCTGTGGCCCAACACTCTGCTCAGCCCCTGGTTGAGTATTCGCCCTGCCCGATGACTCCCACTGACTGTCATCGGCTTCCTCATCGCTGGTTAGTACGACTGCGGTCGTCTCTTTCTGTCTCTTCCTACAGAATCTCGCAATATGGAGAAGTGACCCACACACAAAACAACCACGCCCACTCTCACGCTGGGACTTACCTCGGTTGTCCTCGACAGTGGCAGCAGCACCCTTCTTCGTCCTGCCCTGGTCACACTGCCTACTCAGGTGATTGGGAGAGCCACAGTTGAAGCATACCGGTTTACTCACTCCTAAACCCTTACTTCTGCTCTCCTCAACCCTCTTACCTGACTTCTGCTGTTGCTCCAGCCCTCGCTTCGACTGATGAGCCTCACTATACAAGTCCGCCATCTCAACTAACTCATGCACGGACTTGGGGTCCCTCTCTTTCAAATATATGGAAAGATTACAGTCGACAATCTTCAACATCTGCTCCCTGACTAACAGATCCGTAATCCCTTCCATAGTTCTCTCTGCCTCTGAGAGGTCTACCCACCTCTCAAAATATCTCTGCAATCTCACGGACAGCTGCGTATAAGTTTCGTCCTTATCTAGACGACTCTCCCTAAACTTACGCCTATAACCCTCTGCCGTGAGGTGATACTTCTTGAACAACACCTTCTTTACCTTCTCGTAATCCCTACTGTCTTCATCGCTGAGACCGGAATAAACATCTAACGCCCTGCCAGTTAACAATGCCCCTAACATGTCTGCCCAGGTGTCTTCTTCCCAATCATTTGCCTGCGCGAGCCTTTCAAATCTTTTCAAATACGAGTCGAGATCCTCGCGCGAGTCATCAAAAATGGCAATTTTAGGTACCTTCGGGGCAGCAGATTTTCCATTCCCTTTACCATTGTGACACCCGTTTTTGGCTAGTTCCCGTTCGCATTCCATTCTCTCCCTTTCAAATTGTCTTTCCTTCTCCTTTTCTTCTCGTTCGCGCTCCTTTTCTTCTCGTTCGATAGCCCTTTGTTCTCGGTTTTGGGCTTTCTCTTCGTCCCACCTAATTTTGAATTCCTCATCACTAATGCCTTCTTGTCTGGCAAGCTTCAGTGCGCCCAGATAGTCCATCAGCAATTGACCTGTAAACAAAGCTAACAATAAAGCGTGGATCGTAACTGTGAAGTTAACAACAATATTCCTGCAATAGCAAACAACAATTTTCTCTGTGACAAAAGATAAAATTGAACAGTCAATGCACAGGTAAAATCAGAGCATGTCGCAGGCACTAAATGTCAATCTCTCTCACTCGCCTCAGGGCAGATGACCTGTCCACACAATCACACAATAGCCCCTTGACACGACCCAGATCAAAATTAAATGTTATTTACTAGCAGGATCCCACTTCTGACACCATTGTGATGTTTCCACTTTCTCTCACTAACTTTCTTCTGACACCAGCCGTGATGGGCACGGCACAAACACACTAAATAATCGACTATCTCTCTTCTATAAGTTATAACAAACGATATCTGTATTGCTTACATATATACAATAATTATTAATTCATTCAATAATAATAGGAACATAGGTCATACAATTTCATGTGAATTTCGATGGAATGAAGTTGATGCAAATCAGTACATGCTAATTAAATGGCTTCGTAATATTCAATCTCTAGCACATTTTATAAAACGCATGGGAACATTCAGCATAAGGAAACCTCTCCTTTAGGGGTGTATGGCGCTATCTGGGCACTGGTTCTTCCTCTCTACCCTGGCTTGACTGCGCAGTTAGATCAACAGGTATCGGCAGGTACCAATAGGTCGGGAAGCCAAGAAGCCACGATGTCGTTAATCAAAGTACAAGAAGTTGAGAAGCCAAGAAGGTGTTGTTCTTCCTCCTCACTCAGCAACAGCCCAAATGCCGACAAGATACCAAAGATACCACGCTCTGACAAAGGATGTTTGCGGGTTCCCTGACCTTCCCCACTCACAAGACTAGTACAAAGTTACAGTTGCAGTTGTGGTCTCCTCTTCGGCACGAAGCTGGTGAGTGCTCTCAGCGGTCTGAAGTTGGAAGGAGCGTTCGGGGATTTATACCCAGCCAGGTAGCGTCCCAAGACGCCCACCGAGTGTGCATTAGTTATCCTAATAGCCACCCCCGTCGGCTCCACGTCAAATACTATTGAAACAGCTCTACCCCCCAAGCAATTCCCAGGTGATCTGATCGACAAGTACGGCGGTCAAGTAAACACTACCCTTTTCGGGTGTCAAAGCGCTTCAGTTGCATCCCATACTTTCCCCCTCTGGCCTACAATGACTCTGTCTCCCCGCCGTTAACTATCTTCCCACGCTAGTTATAGGCACAATATTATTATAACTACTAGTTATACCTTGCCAATCTATCACCCTGTTACAGAAGGGTAGCAACAAATTTCGGTGTAATGTCTTTTTAGGACCTTGGCCGTCAGCCTTTTGCACAACATATACAGGAATGTCTAAATTAGGTCTTTTCAATACTACATAAACATCGGAATGCCATCTATCTGCTAGTTTATGTTTCCCAGTGAAAGCAAGTCTTCGAACAAGAACTTGATCACCTGGTTGAATAGTAGCTCCCTGAATCTTTCTGTCATAACACTGTTTCTGCGAGTGCTTTGCTTTTTCGGAGGCTTTAAGAGCTGATCTATAAGCATAGTCCAGACGCTCCTGGATATTTTTCACATAATCAGGATAGGATTTAGATGGTACCAGCATCGACTGTTCTAACAAACCAAATTCAAGATCAATCGGAAGTTTGGGTTCGCGACCGAACATAAGAAAATACGGTGAATAGCCTGTGGAAGCATGTCGGGTACAGTTGTAAGCGTGCGTCATTTGAGGTACAAAAGCTTTCCAGTTTGCTTTGTGTTCATCAGGCAAAGTGCCGAGCATGTCCAGCAGTGTGCGATTGAAACGCTCGGTCTGACCATTTCCTTGGGCATGGTAAGGTGTTGTTCTGGACTTTTTAATACCTGTGATCTGACATAGAGATTGAATGACTCCGCTTTCAAAGGCTCGTCCTCGATCTGAATGAAGTCTAGCGGGTAGACCGTGATGAACTATAAGATTATCAAACAAGACTTTCGCAGTTGTTTGTGCTGTTTGATTACGCGTCGGTATGGCTTGTGCATATTTACTGAAATGATCAGTGATGACAAGTATATTTTCTATCCCTCCTGAGCAAGGTTCAAGAGACAGATAATCAATGCAAACTAATTCCATAGGGTGACTTGTCGTAAGGCTTACGAGAGGAGCCCGCTGATGTGTATCTGCCTTCCTGCAGACACAACGTTTACACGAAGCCATATATCTTTTCACGTCCTGTGACATGCCAGGCCAGAAGAATCGCCTACGTAAAAGATCCAAAGTCTTATCAATTCCAAGGTGTCCACAATCATCATGAACTCCCTTCAAAGCTTTCTGGCGGAAAGCCACAGGCAATACCAACTGGAAGATGGTATTATCATGTTCATGACATTGCCTATACAATACACCTTCTTTCATTTTCAGCTTACTTCCCTCTTTCAGAAGTTGCCTTGCACCGGTAGTGCACTTCGACTTTGATACGGAGCCCTCTATGCACGATATCACTTCATTAATATTTCTGTCACATTGCTGAGCGTTGGCCCAGTCAATTTTTGTGTCAACCTGTTCAAACAAGGCTGAATTGTCAGGAATGTTATCAGCTTCTCTATCTTCTAAATCTGTGCCACTATCCAAAATATCACTCAAGGATGTGTCAACAGTGGAACCCTGTAGGGCTGCTTGAATTACATTGCTATGGACAGTGCATGGCTATTTAATCCGAGACAAACCATCTGCATCTCGATTACACT